>CM070534.1:27550185-27627723 GCA_036346415.1 Raddia guianensis | reverse complement strand
GAAGACTTCCATGGAAGCGGCGCTTGCAAGTAAGGTTCGCGCTCCGTGGATCGATCGCGAGGCGGATGCCCGTCGGCGGCGGTGTCGCCGGTCGGCGTGGTTAGTAACCCGCCAACCGATCCCGAACACGTCGCCCGCATCGCTCCCATCGGTGAACACCCAAAGAAGAAGCGGTGAGTTGGTAATAGCCAAAATGGAAAGAAAGAAGGTCCACGATCTCCCGTGCGAGGACTTCGTAGCGATGGTGCAGCCAAGGAACCGGGCGTGATCGGTGCGGCACTTCAGCCGCGCCACTGATCCTCATCGGCGATTAAGCGAGCAAGCGGCTCCGAAGATGGTCGCGGCATCAGCGGCGACGCTTTCTGCGCTTGGAGCCATGGAAACTTGGCGGTGGCGGTGGCGAAAAGGCTTGGCGGCAACGACAAAAAGGCGTGGTAGCAGCGAAGAAGGCAACGGACAACTTGAAGACTTAGCGTGCGGAGGGATTGGCAGCGGCCAGAGAGTATTTATAGGCGTGGCGCGAGCGGACGGTTTAGATTCCGCCATGCAGCGCCATCATTGCCCCGCGTTTTGGTTTCCAGCGAGCGTAGTTCCCCGAGGAAGATCGTGTGCGGTGGAGAATCGGGCGTCACGGTACCGCGGTGGTGGGCCCCCACGATTAAATCTCCCGCAAAGCGCAAAGCGGAAAAATCTCCATGCGACGGTTCGCGTATCATGGTGGACCGGGAGACTCTTGTCGGTGTAATAATCTGAAAGGTACAAAGAGCCTTAGGAAGGCCGGGAGGCCCCAGGCGCGTCGGCCAGACGAGCAAGGCCCAGCGTGGCGAAACCCTCCGGAGGCAGGAAGGAGCCACCACGTCGGCCGAGGCGAGCAAGGCCCAGTAGCGTGGATGAGCCCTCAGAGGCAGGAGGGCCCCAGCGTCGGCCAGGCGAAACAAGGCCCCACGATGGCGAAACCCTCCGGGAGGCAGAGAGGCACCCAGCGTCGGCGGGCGAGCAAGGCCCTGGCGTGGCGAGCCCTCAGAGGCAGGAGGGCCCCACGCTGTCGAGCGGGCGAGCAAGGCCCAGCGCGTGGCGAAACCTCGAGAGGCTGGAGAGGCCCCGCGCGTCGAGCGGCGAGCAAGGCCCCGCAGCGATGGGCCACCTCAGGTCGGGAGGGCCCCACATCGGGTGCATGGGCGAGCCCCCGAAAAGGCGGGCCCCACGCCAAAGCGCGCGCGGCGCCCTCCGACGGCCTCGAGCCGAGGCCCCACGCGCCAAAGTGGCGTGGCATGAGCCCTCCGACGGTGGGCGAGGCCCCGCGCGCCCGGCGGAGTCTGTGCGGCGAGCCCTTCAGAGACTGGCGAGGCCTTGGCGCGCCCGGCGAGGCCAGCGCGAGGAGCATTGCGAAGAGTCTTGGACGAGCTCCCTCTTCTGAAGGGCGAAAGCGCATTTAATGAGACATCACGCTGGATGGATGAGAGAAAAATGATTACCGCTTCTGATGACACTTGCAGTCTGGTGCACATCCGTGGCGAAGAATTGACCGTGAGAGAAGAGTTGCTTGAGAGGCCGCCTGTCGGAGGAGCGGCGGGGCCCCACCCGCAGACTCACCGGTGTGACTATCTGGTCGAGGCCACTGCGGCAACGCTGAGGCGGCCTTGGGCGTGGCGCGCCAGACGTTTCGTCTCTTCTGTCGTGTCTTGTCGATATCTTGAGAGCATCAGATCGCCTACTCCTCGGCTCTCTCCGCCACCCAAAGTTGGTATAAAAGGAAAGGAGAGAGGAGAGAGGAGGGAGGGAGGCACTCTGTGGCGTAAGCATTCGTGCATTCAAACACTCTGTAAACACTTTCCCTTTCAACCACAATCGGAAAAGAGCTAAGGCTCGGCGGGAGTAGGACTATTACCCGCAGGGGTCCGAACTCAGGTAAATCTGAAGTCGCTCCTTGTTGTGCCCGACGCCAAATCGAATCGAGCTTGATCGAGTTGGCTAGCAGACTAGAAATCTGACCAGGGGTGTGATCCGCAGTGGTTGAGCGGAGAACACGCCGTCAGGACTCATTGAGAAGCTTGACACATCTGTTAAAACCAGGGAACATAGCCGAAGCTTACTGGATATCCAGGAATTTGGAAGGCTCATCTTCAAGTAAGAGGAATTATTTTGGTCCTAACAGCTATTCTTATAAGCCTAACAAATCTATGGAAATGAATCCTCACATTTCCAAGGAAGTTTCAGTGGAGAAGACACTCCCAAACACCAAGTATGTTGCTGATAATAGAAGAAAGGAAGGAGGGGATAAGTGCTACAAGTGTGGGGACAAATGGTTCCCTGGCCATAAGCAAGTTTGCAAGATGAACCAGCAACTCAAGTCTATGGAGGTCATAGAAACTGAAGGAGAGGAGACTCCCTTAGAAACTGAAGAAGTTGCCCAAAGAGCTGATCAGAGTGAAGGCCAAGAGGAGGAGGAAATCTTGCAATTATCTTTACATGCAGTACAGGGAATTGGTATGGAGAGACATACATTTACTCTGAAAGTTAAATGTGGCAAAGTCTGGGGAACAGCCTTGGTGGACAGTGGGAGTAGCACTAATTTCATTGACTCCACATTTGCTAGAAGGGCTGCAATAGATGTCCAACCAAGTGAGAGGCTCACAGTTCAGGTTGCTAATGGCCAGAGTTTATTCAGCATTACTGAATGCAAAGATTGCAAATACTGGATACAAAACAACCAGTTTATTAACAGTTTTAAACTCCTAGAGTTTAAAGGGTATGACATAATACTTGGTGCCGATTGGCTTTATGAATACAGCCCCGTGAGCATTAATTTCAAGACCAGGACCTTATCTCTAAAGAATGCTCAACAAGAGGTGGTGACCTTAAAGGATGAGACTCTGGATGGTAAACACTGCCTAGTGCGTGTGGAAAAATTGCAAAAGCTGATTAGCAAAGGGGTGGTAGGAGCAATTTTCAGTCTTCAGGAGGAGAAAGACACTGTTGAAACAAGTGTTAATTCTGAGATTGCCAAAATTCTTGACAATTATTCTGAGGTGTTTAAGGAATCTACAAGCCTTCCACCGAAGAGAGAGTGTGATCATTCAATTCCTCTAAAGCCTGGAAAAGAACCTATTAATCAGAGGAGCTATAGAGTACCTCATTACAAGAAGAATGCCATAGCCATCATTGTGGAGCAGTTGCTTAAAGCTGGTGAGATCAGGCCTAGTAAAAGTCCTTTTTCTTCACCTGTCATCCTAATCAAGAAGAAGGATGGTAGCTGGAGAATGTGTGTTGACTATAGACAGCTTAATGCCAACACTATCAAGAACAAATACCCCATTCCCATTATAGAAGACTTGATAGATGAGTTACATGGTGCCAAATTTTTCTCCAAGATTGATTTGAGATCGGGGTACCATCGGATCAGAATGAAAGAAGAGGATATCCATAAAACAGCATTTACCACCTTCTTAGGTCATTTTGAATACTTGGTAATGCCATTTGGTCTCACTAATGCACCGGCTACATTTCAAGCACTGATGAATACTATTCTGAAGGAATTTTTAAGGTAGTTTGTAATCGTGTTCTTTGATGACATCTTGATATATAGTAAGACTTGGGAGGATCACAAGAGGCATATTGCCCAAGTTCTGGAGGTGTTAAAGAAAAACCAGTTGTTTGCCAAACAAAGCAAGTGTACCTTTGGGTTGCAAAGACTGGAATATCTTGGTCATATCATAACCCCAGAAGGAGTAGCTACAGATGCAGGAAAGATCAAAGATATGCTCACTTGGCAAATACCGACTAACATCACTCGACTAAGGGGATTTTTGGGTCTCACCGGATACTATAGAAGGTTCATCAGAAATTATAGGATTATATGTAAACCCCTTTTTGAGGCACTCAGAAAAAATGCATTTAAATGGGGTCCTGATCAAGAGTTGGCTTTCAATACACTCAAATCGAGTTTAACACAAGCTCCTGTTTTGGCATTGCCGGATTACACTAAACCTTTTGTATTAGAAGCTAATGCAAGTGGTGGAGGGACAGGAGCTGTTCTTATGCAAGATAAACACCCCATTGCTTATATGAGTAAATCTCTAGGAACCAGGGCAATGGCAATGTCAACATATGATAAGGAGGCTGTTGCTATTATTGAAGCATTAAAAAAAATGGAAGCACTACTTTGCAAGCACTTCATTGGTAATCAGAACTGATCAGCAAAGTCTAAGGTATATCAATGAGCAAAAGATAACAGAAGGAGTTCAACATAAACTCTTCCTTAAATTATTAGGCTACAATTATACCATTGAGTACAAGAAGGGAAGGGAAAACAGAGCTGCTGATGCTCTGTCCAGAAGAGTTCATGAAGAGATTAACATGGCCATAACAACAGCAGTACCTAATTGGTTAACTGCAGTGTTGGAAAGCTATGAAAATGATGCCTCTTGCAAGGATAAGGTAGCTCAATTAACCATCTCGGCTGATGCCTTACCAAATTATACCCTCCATGCTGGGTTACTGAAGTATAAAGGCAAACTCATCATTGGTAATGACATTCAGTTAAGGAAAAAGCTATTTTCCCAGCACCATGATTCTGCTTTGGGGGGACATTCTGGAGAAAGAGCTACATACAAGAGGATGAAGTTATATTATCATTGGCATGGCATGAAAGCATAGGTGAAGCAATGGGTTCAAGAGTGTGCTGTTTGTCAGCTGAACAAGCATGAAAATGTGCCTTATCCTGGTCTCCTACAGCCCTTACCCATTCATGAAAGAGCTTGGACCCAAATCACTATGGATTTCATTGAGGGGTTGCCTACATCCCAGGGCAAAAATGTGATTTTGGTGGTGGTGGACAGGTATAGCAAATATGCGCATTTTATTGCGTCGAGTCATCCATACACTGTCCAACAAATAGTGCAAGAATTCATGGATCAAGTTTTTAAGTTGCATGGCTTTCCAAAAACAATCATTACTAACAGAGACAGAATTTTCACAAGTAATTTATGGCAAGAACTCTTCAAAGCTGTGGGAGTTAAGATGCATTTTAGCACTTCTTACCATCCTCAAACCGATGGTCAACCTAGGAGTGGTAGGAGCACAATGGGGAGGATACGGAATTGGATGTCAGAATTGGGTGCTTATGTTCTTTTGTGCTGTCACGAATACTATGGTAATGGTAGTGGGAAGAACTGGAGGAGGAGATGGTGTGGAAGTCCAACATGAGGAAGAGCATGCCACATTACCTACACCGGTCGATGACAGTGGGGATGAAGGAGGGAGGAGGAGAGGTAGCTAGCAAAATAACATGGGCGGTCTTGGCTTCATGAGGGGGTGAGGCCAGTTGAGCAGTTTGAAATATATAGACCTCTCGACGACCGCCAAAATCCTCCACACAACATTTTGATGGTCGCACAATAAATGTGTGGAGGCATCTGAAGCACGATGTTAGCTCCGTTTCTTGATTTTTATGTTGATTGTAAGGTCGACCTAGAGATTTCTCTTTTGGCAATTTCAATCGTATATATTATTTTTCTTATTGACCGTCATAAAGTTTTAATGCATAAAAGGATAAATATACAACTAATGTTTAGTAAATATTTATAGTTTAGCAGTGTCAGGCTGGTTTTACATGAAAAACAAATATCTTAACAACCAAATATATGTACTTTGCCTTCTTTAGAGCATCCCCATCACACCCCCCAAAATGGCCTCTATTTCAAAATTTTTCAAATGCATTTGGAGAGAATTTGGTCCATGTGAGTAGCAGTTTGCATGTAGATTCTTATCAGAAGGACATCAGAATCTGCAGGAAAATTTGAAGGCCTCACGGATGCTCTTAGCTTCCAACATTATGGTTTACTCACATGGACCCAACCTAAATAAACAAGTATACGATGCTATGAAGTACTTTGACTTGGCAGCCCTATTTCCCATAGGCCCTAGAATGACGCCTTAGCTGCCCGCCTGCACCAAGACCGACCCCGATTGTATAAGTTGGAATTTCCTGCATAACTGCCTTGATAAAATATCCAATCTTAAGTATGTTCCAAAGCCGTCTTTGAGAAGGCTCTGAGTATTGTATGAGAAGGCTCCGAGTATTCTTTCTCTCTCTTGGTTAGGCTTGATCACACCTTGGGTACAGGTCAGCTTTTGGAAAGCCCAACAAAAAATTGGCAAGCCCAAACCCGCCTAGTGCTCGACATCGAGTCAATATTTTAGGCCCAAACCCACAGTACGTATGCACGTCTGAGCTCAAGCTTTTCTTGAACTGTTTTGGGTTTCTATTTAAATACCGAAGCCCAACCCTAGCCTGATGATCATGGCAAGCTGCAAATTGATGGCCAAGCCTAGCCGTGCACTAGCCGAGTCAGACTTTTCGGGTCGGGCTACCCATGATCTGCTGTACTCTTGGTCAGCCTTAATTAAATGCACATATTGGTCAT
The DNA here is from genome assembly GCA_036346415.1 of Raddia guianensis. Classification (NCBI taxonomy): domain Eukaryota; kingdom Viridiplantae; phylum Streptophyta; class Magnoliopsida; order Poales; family Poaceae; genus Raddia; species Raddia guianensis. The sequence goes on along the minus strand of CM070534.1, from coordinate 27,621,298 downwards.
GTATTTTGATATCTCTATTATTATTCGCATATATGAGTTTCCAATTATGATGACTACTGGCATACCCAGTGAACCTCAAAGACTAAGATGTTAATTCTCCTCAAATTTTAAGCAGTTTTGAAATTAGAAAAATTCCGTAGCAATTAATGGCATGAGCCAATTTATGAATGAACAGAGTTGAATTGTTATTCGCTCATGTATTAAGAGTTTCGTTGTTTGTCGTTGCCTCAGCTTCTAAGCATGCCTTCAAGAATATTTTGGCAAGCCTCCCTAAGCCTGGTGGTGGTGAATATGGGAAGTTCTACAGCCTTCCTGCGCTAAATGATCCAAGGATCGGTAATTTCAATACTTGGTTCTGGAAAATTTTGAATTTATCCTCCATTCACTTTACAATTTGCATTCTTTTTTGGATTGTGCCTGTTGAGTCTGAGATCTTGTATATTTGCACTAATGTATAGCTTAATTCCTCGAACACGTAGGAGAGCTGCGTATCTTTGTATTATAGAGAAAGAAAGAACAAACTGTCCGATACAAGAGCAACCACCTCACCTCATACTAGAGGTGTGAGGAAGTTGCAGCAAACATATATGCGTATCTTTGTATTAATGTTTAGATTAATTCAGCATTGATAATTGTGAGAATATGCAAGCATGAGCCAATTCTCACATATATGGCCATTCACGTTTTCAGCACTGCTTCGTTCCCTCGCTTCTTTATATACTTAGTAGTCCAGTTTTAAAAAATGAAATAAGTTTCATTGTCTCTTATTGAGAAAGAAAGATTGATTTCACACTAATGTTTAACTTATGGAAATAATTTGCATGAAAAACTGTCATGGCGATGCATAGGTGTGACCTCTTAGACCTTTATTTTGTGTGGAATTTGCAATGTTATACTTTGTAACGTTATGCATACATTAAATTCGTTATTGTTTAATTAACAAGAAAACTTTTTCTACCAACCAGATAAGCTTCCCTACTCTATACGCATTCTTCTGGAATCAGCTATCCGCAATTGTGATAACTTCCAAGTTACGACAAATGATGTTGAAAAAATCATCGATTGGGAGAACACATCGCCAAAGCTGGCCGAGATACCTTTCAAGCCAGCGAGATGCATTCTAATGGTTTTGATCTAACACTCAACAAAAAATCCATGATATTATAAATGCTTTTTGCTTATGTTCTGATTATTATCTAGGACAACACTGGAGTCCCAGCGGTTGTAGACCTTGCAGCAATGCGTGATGTGATGGCGAAGTTAGGCTGTGATCCCTACAAGATCAATCCATTGGTACGTCTTTTCTCTGGATCGTCAAAATAGCTCTCTACTCTATTTCTCAATTCAAATTCCATTTGGAATACATGCAGATTCCAGTGGATGCTGTTATTGACCATGCAGTGCGAGTGGATGTAGCAAGGTCGCCTGATGCATTGGACAGGAATCAGGAGCTGGAGTTTGACCGCAACAAAGAAAGGTTCAGTTTCCTTAAATGGGCATCCACCGCTTTCCACAATATGCAGGTTTTCCCCCCTGGTTCTGGTACTGTACACCAGGTAAATTATTTGGATCCAAGAAAGTTTTATATACCTTGTCTATCCAAACAGCCCTTCAGTTAAATTTTTTATTTAATTCCAGGTAAATCTTGAGTATCTTGCCCGAGTTGTCTTCAACAAAGATGGCATTATGTACTTTGACAGCGTGGTTGGCACTGACTCGCACACCACTATGATTAATAGTCTTGGTGTTGCTGGTTGGGGAGTTGGTGGTATTGAAGCGGTTGTTGCAATGCTTGGGCAGGTAAATCTTAAGTGGAGACCAACATGCACCAATACACCTTTGGTGAAGTGATAAGTAAATTGCTTGGCTTTCTCTATCAGCTTAAATTTTTTTGATTCAACTGGCTAGTGCATAGTAGCTTAATTATCTCCAGTATTTATTTCTCAAGCAAGCAAACCAACTTGTTTAGTATGAGGAATGGGACGTGATAATTCATCCCCACCCCATTCCTTATAAGGATAATATTATTAGCAGACAAATGATGGATTGAGTCATCCACCAAAAATCTTGAGATCATCCCTTGGCAGGTTAACATAACATCGGGTTTTATTCAAGATTCATACACAAGCACACCCTAGAAATATATGGCAGCCGACAAGGCAATCTAGTCAGACATTACATGCAGAGCTAGTATTCACACATCTTTCTGCTCCGATAAGTTCAGCAACATACATAGCTTCATTAAAACTGAATACTGTTTTAGCACCTTTGATGGACTACCTGTCGACCCATATATGTTACTGTCTTCTGCAGCCAATGGGCATGGTTTTACCTGGTGTGGTCGGGTTCAAGTTGACTGGGAAGTTACGGGATGATGTCACTACTACTGACCTTGTTCTTACTATGACCCAAATGCTAAGGAAGCATGGTGCTGTTGGCAAATTTGTTGAATTTTATGGTAAGTGCGTATAGTTGATGAACATGCTATATTGCTATATATCTTAGATATAATTTAGTCTCACATATATATATATATATATATATATATATATATATATATATATATATATATATATATATATATATATAGTAAAAGTATCTAGGACTTCATGGAGCTTGTGCTCCGTGCCTCGTATAGAAACAATTAAATGTGTAGTTATTGCATTCACACTTTTGTATGGTAAATGACAATGTTGTTTTGTATGTATTTACTTTGTGTGCACGAATATTGATGAAATCCGACGGCAATAAGGAATGGAGCACTGATTCCATGGAGTTCCATTCGGCGTCCTATATATATATATATATATATATATATATATATAGAGAGAGAGAGAGATTTGCTAGCGTGAACTTGAGTGTGCGGATCCTCAAGTGAATTTGACGGGTTTTGAAATTGAGAACTTTAGTGATCGATCAAACCGTTGATCTTGTTAGTCATGTCAAAAGCGTAGCGACCAACCAAGTTTCGTATTTTTTAAATTTTTTTTGTTTTGTTTTCTAATTTTGAAAATCTGATTTTCAAAATTAGAAAACAAATAGAAAAAATTCAAAAAATACTGAAACTTGGTTGGTGGCTACCTTTGACATGATGAACAAGATCAACGGTTTGATCAATCACTGAAGTTCTCAATTTCAAAACCCATCAAGGTTCACGGAGGCTCACACTCACTAGCAAATCTCTCTCTCTCTCTCTCTCTATATATATATATATATATATATATATATATATATATATATATATATATATATATATAGTAAAAGTATTTGGGACTCCATGGAGCCTGTGCTCCGCACTTGTTTGGAAACAATTAATTGTGCAGTTATCGCATTCACACCTTTGTATAGCAAATGATAATGTTGTTGTGCATGTATTTACTTTGTGTGCACGAATCTTGATGAAATTCAACGGCAACAAGGAATGGAGCACTGACTCCATAGAGTCCCATTCCGTTTTCCTATATATATATATATATATATATATATATATATATATATCTCAACTATTTCTTGTTTTCTCTGTTATATTCAGGTGTAGGTGTGGGTGAGCTGTCTTTGCCTGCCAGGGCCACAATCGCCAACATGTCTCCAGAATATGGAGCGACCATGGGCTTCTTTCCTGTAGACCACGTGACACTAGACTATCTCAAATTGAGTGGCCGGAGCGATGAAACTGTACGTTTCGCCATCTACATACTCTTTTATCCGTTCCATCTGTTTGATATTTTGACAACTAAAACAAGCATGACATTGGCGGTCAAATACAGTAGTTTCACTGCTAGCCTGCCGATTATTAATTCAGCAGTCGATACTCCGAGAGTATCACTACTGGTCGCGGTGTACCTGTCAGTTTGTAACACTAGTCCATCAATCAATGGGCCTATATGGGCTGCCTATTTTTTTTTAGAGAGATGCATGGATGATAAACTTTGTGAAGTACCTATGATTTAGAATTCAGAGGTAACTCATGTTCATGTACAGATCGTCACTACTACAAAAATCATCATATTAGAGGACTTGTCTCTCACGGTTTCTTTAGATCCATCTACCATAAATTGGAATCCGTCATAAGCTATGTCATTGGAACCGTCTAAGATAATAATAGGCTTATCTTCCTATGGTTCTAAATAAGAACCATGAGGGTTCAAAACAAGAACCGTTGGGGATAAATATAGGAAGAAGTCAATTTTTGGTCCTTGAACTTTTGCCCAAGCCTGCATTTGGCCCGCGAACTCGAAAACTAGAATCTTTCATCTTCAACTATTAAAATCGGATAGCTTTGGCCCTCGAGTGGTTTTCATACCGGTTTTGTGCTGAGTTGATAGCAGGGCCCACATGTCAGCTTCTTGAGGGCCCACATGCCATGGCTCCATTTCCCTTCTCCCCCCACCACACTCTCGCTCATCCTGCTCCCCTCGCCGCAGGTCGCCGGGAACGGGGCACCTGTCCCACGTTCCTCAGCCCCGCTCAACCTGGCCTCCACCCCAGGACCGGCGTACCGGCGACTGTCTCCGGCGCCAGCGGAATACACGCTAGATCCCCGCGCCTGCCGCTCTTCTTCTTGCTCGACTTGCTCCCGCCGTCGCCGTACGCCGATTTGGGTGCCGCACCGTCGCTGATTTGGGCGCCGTCTCGAGGAGCCGGCCGCTCCGTGCGCGATCGCCATCGCCTCTCTGCATGCGCGACCGTCTCCATGGTGGCAGCAATGCACAATTGCATCAAGGACTTCCTTGACACCAGCCACGGTGACAAGCCAAGCCTCGTGCCAGTACTTGGGCTCCTCCGCAACATAGCCTCACCGAGATCGCCGTGTCCGCCAGCTTCATCGCCCACGTCGCCGCCGAGATGGGCAGCGACGAGTACACCACCACACGCACAGAGGCCGCCTTTGGGGCTGGCGGAGCTGTGCGACAACACTGGTGGCGGCAAGGTTAGGAACGAGCTTGCGGATGCCATCCTGCGGCTGGTCTGGATGCTGGAGGCCAAGGCCGTTGTCGAGAGAGGTGAGAGAGGGGAAAGAGAAGGGAAAGCGACGCTGACATGTGGGCCCCGCTGCATAAAACCAAGATGAAAACCACTTGAGGGCTAAAGCTGTCCAGTTTTAATAGTTGAAGGTGAAAGATTTCTGGTTTTTTGAGTTCGAGACTCAGGCAAAGGTTCAAGGGCCAAAAATGGACTTCTTCCATAAACTGAACCTACATGAACCAAGCTGAACCTACATGAACCAAGCTGAACCTATCTGAACCTACATGAACCAAGCTGAACCTACCTGAACCAAATTGAAACTACCTGAACCAAGCTGAATTTTTCCATGAAGCTATCTGCATGAACCAACCTGAACTAACCTGAAACTGCCTGAACCAACCTGAACATGTATGAACCAACCTGAACCTACATGTTTTTTCTTTAAACTAACTGAAACAACCTAAACCAAGCTAAATTTTCCATGAAGCTATCTTCTTTTTTTACCAGAAAAATCCTAAACCAACCTGAATTTTCTACAGAACTATCTGAATCAACCTGAATTTCATATGAACCTAGCTGTTTTTTACCTACACCAACATGAACCTATCTGAATTTCCTATGAAACTAGTTGAAACAACCCAAACCAAATTGAATTTCCTATGAAGCTATCTTTTTTTTAACAGAAAAATATTGAATCAACATGAATTTTCTATGAAACTATCTGAACCTACCTGAATTTCACATGAACCTAGCTGCATTTTTACCTAAAACAACCTAAACCAATATGAATGTCATATGAAACTAATTGAAACACTGAACCAATCTGAATTTTCTATGAAGCTAGCTGAAACAACCTGAACCAAGCTGAATTTTTCATGAAGCTATCTGCTTTTTTTAATCAGAAAAATCATGAAACAACATGAATTTTCTATGAAACTATCTGAACCAACCTGAATTTCACAGGAACCTAGCTGCTTTTTTACCTGAAACAAGATGAATTTCCTATGAAACTGGCTGAATCAACCTGAACCAATATGAATTTCTTATGAAATTGGTTGAAACATTCTGAATCAACATGAATTTTCTATTAAACTAGCTGAAACGATCTGAACCATGCCGAATTTCCTATGAAGCTATCTGTTTTTTTTACAAAAAAATCCTAAACCAACATGAATTTTCAATAAAACTATCTGAACCAAGATGAATTTCACATGAACCTAGCTGCTTTTTTTACCAAAACCAACATGAATTTTCTATGAAACTAATGAACCGATCTGAATTTCACATGAACCTAAATTTTTTTTTTCCCTAAAACAAGTTTGAAGCAATATGAATTTTCTATGAAACTAGCTGGAACATTCTAAATCAACCTGAATTTTCTATTGTCATGATCCCAGTGTTTCCACACAGAAACCAATATGAATCGTCCTAGCGAGATGTCGTCATCATTCTTGGACCGATATCTTCACCGATAACGGCTTGGTCCAAAGTCTGAGTTTTCACGTTTTTCCTAGAAGCTGTCGTCATCCACGGCTCTACAGTCAGTGACGGCGATGTTTTGATCCACCCCTCGGTGTTGACAATTTTTTGGGGGATCAATCAACTCTCACGACTCCATTAAAAATACCGGTGCGGCCTACGCGCAAAACGAGCCGCAGATAAATAAACAACAACACAAAAAATTCATAAAATTATGAAATAAATATTATTGGTAGAATAAAATGTTAGAAGGTTAGGAAAATTGATTTGGAGTGAATTGGACCTTTTGTTTGGAAGATAGAAAATTATGAAGAAACACTGTTCATACATACACATGTGTACAGCGTGCAGGCAGCTAGTTGAAAAAATGGGATCGGTGTTTTGTCCTTCTTCAACCTCCAGAACGCGTGCAGCCATAAGCGCCGTCGCCGTATCCTTGCAGGCGTGCGGCGTGAAGAAGAGAAAGAGGAGGGAGCCGAGGCTCACCGGCGAGGGGACAGGGCTGGTCGCCTTGAGGCCGTCGTCGCGCTGTCGCCTCGCCGCCACAAAAGCTGTCGCCATGGCAGCACCTCCTAGGCACGGGCGGGAAGAGAGAGGGGGAGATGGGCACCGCAGAGGGGGAAGGTGAGGGCAGAGCTCGCTGGAGAGAAGCCGCCCGCGCCGTTGGCGCCGTCGCCGTGTGAGGCAGAGGGCGAAAGGAAGGAGGAATGGTCGGCGTGCCATGCCGCCACGGTGGAGGCGCCGCCGCCGCCGCAAGTGCAGAAGGGGAGAGGAGCATCGTGGCCACCAGCAGCAGGGCAGCTCCTCAAGCTTTCTTGTGGCGATGGCTTTCAGATCCCGATGGAGGCACGGTTCCATTCACAGTCGATAGCGGCACAGTCGAAGCGTCACGCGTTGTTCACGTTGCGCGGAGATTTTGTCTTGTCCTCGTCCGTTAGGAATGATACGGGCGGACATCCGTTTTCTAAAGTTTCTAAATATATTATATCTCATGGTTTCAAACAAGAACTGCGGGGGATATTGTTTGTTATCTAGGACGGTCCAGATTAATATCTTAGATGGTTCCTAAAAGAATCGTAGGATAATATTTTAACAAAATAATTCTTTTGTGAAAATATTTCAGAAACCTTATTTTTCAATGAATAAATATTTTTACTACTAAAAGTAGGTATAATTACGATTCAGAAATAAAGATACTATTTGACATGGATAGTAATTTACTATGTAGCATAGTGAGCTAATCTATTGCATATTTTTCTCGAACAACGAAGGAGAGTTGTGTGTCATTTCATTAAGAAGAGAGAATTACAAAGGCCAAGAAAAGAACCTGATCCAAAACAAACACACCCACACCTATTTCAGTACATTCGCACTGCACACTGATAGATAGCTACCAGATCACCTAGTAGGACTAAGTCCCCTGAGTGAGCGACCGGGATAGCAAGCCGGTGAGATCCTTCGCACCCTCCATGCACCAAAGAGAGCGTTTGTGAGCGACAGTGTGTACTACTTGATCAACACTTGGAGCAGTCCCATTGAACACATAGTCACATGTATGCTTCCATATTTCCCAAGCTATCAAAGTGACTAGAGAGTTGAGTATAAATAGTGGTTAAGTAGGATCAACTCTAACTACCATAAGAACATAATGAAATGACGATATATCTAATATGGTTATGCGGGATCTAATTCTAATGATATAGTAATAATATATAATGATATATAGAGTAGTGAAGTAGTGACAACTCTAATGGTAGTTCATTAGCATAATGAGATGATGGTACATGTAATAGTTAAGTAGTGCAATGAGATTATTTTATATAATCTATACAAAGCAACAAATCTAACGGCATGGCCAAATATGCAGCAAATAAGTTTGTTAGTGATGAAGACGGGGAAAAAGTGTCGGTTTGTAAGTTTGTATTGATATACTAAAAAATCATACAAAGTTGGCTAAATACATAGTTCATATGAAACTATAGCTCATAACAAAATCTAGAGGTTTGTAGTAATTTTTTTTATTTATGGTTATCTATGTGCTCAAATATTCATCCAAAGGTCCGGACAGAAAGAATCATAAGGAAAACAATATTTCTTTGCAATAAGCAATTAGTGACATGTGAGATAGTAAGGTAGACTCGCACAACATACGGTTCTATCCTAGTATGAGATAAGGCTATGTGTAGCAGTGCACATTTCTTTTACTAAATCTCTATACTAAACCAGAGTCTTGCACAAAAATGTTTTTTTTTGTTTCTGCTCATGTTTGTGATATTAGTTACATATGTGGCCATTCTTGTAACAATATTTCCTTTATGTTTTAGTTTAGTCTCAGAACTCCACCATATAATCGAGAAACATAAAGACCTAAACTAGTATATAGGGGAAAAGCATATGGGATGATGCAAGACAATAGAACTTTGGGTTAATTTTGTACAATGATAGACATGAGTAACTTAGAAGAAGGATTAGGGATACTTTTGAGGTAAAAGTTTCGTAATGACTGAGGTGGGTAATTTGCAAGCAGGTATTGAGAGATTAGTGAATTATATGATTCAACCAACCAAACACATGGACATGGACATATCCAAGACCATCCCACACATACTAGTCTTCACTTTCATAGGGACTTGTTAATGCTAGGGGGTATTTGGTTTAAAGGGATGGTCCATTACCACCTCATTTCAAATTCTCATTTTTGGCTTGAGAAATGAAATTCTTCATCTCATTTCTCACATGCACATAACTAATATAAGAGTGAGGGGTGTAAGCATCAAACCGAAAATTATGGGTTAAACTCATGATGGGCCATCCCAATTAGGATGAGTTGGTTTGTATGCAAAGCTTTGTACAAGTGATATGAATTCAGTGTGTGGTATATGGTTTTACTTTTGTTGAAGGACCAAACTATTGTGCCAATCCTAGCTCCCTTGCCCCAGACCAAACTCTTGTGCTATAAACAGAACGAGTTTATCAAATGACTTCTACCTAAATCACCCTGTAAATTAGATATTTTACATTTTAAATTTAATTCAGGTGTCAATGATTGAAGCATATCTGCGTGCTAACAAGATGTTTGTGGAGCGCCATGAGGTATGACTTCCTTTTTTTTGTGTTGGAGTTTTTGAATGTTATTTATTCTATTGATTAGAACATTAACATATTTGCATTCATAATGGCAGCCAGATTCAGAACGAGTTTACTCATCGTATCTTGAGCTGGACCTTACTGAGGTGGAGCCTTGCGTTGCAGGCCCGAAAAGGTATATATGGTCTCGGTCAGGTTGTTGTTGTCATTAATTGTACAAACATTTATGTTAATTCTAATGTTGGGAGGTGCATTATACTTTACTGTTTAATTGATATACCATCCTGTACGTAGGCCTCATGACCGTGTCCCTTTGAAGGAAATGAAATCAGATTGGCATGCTTGCCTGGACAATGAAGTTGGTTTCAAGGTAACACTACTAAAAAACACTTTTATTAGGCGTCTTGTTTACCACAGATTGTTCACAATCGTGGGAGTTGAATTTTTTGTCATAGCGTGCATATCAAACCATGTGAGATAATTTATATGCATTTTTTCTTTCTGAGAGACTTGAAAGCCCCCCTCGCAAAAAATGAATTGTTTGTCACGGCTTTCAACAAGAACCGAGGGAGATATCCAAACGAACGTCCCCACCATGGACAACTCTTGATGTGACTTTGGAATCATATCCGCCACGATTCAGTGCATCGTCACACACAGTTCAAAATGCAAACCATCAGTGGTTTAATGATTCGTCCATCCAATTCCTCCATCTGCTTCCTTACACCACTCCAAAAGAAAACCTTAATCCTCAGAGCTACCGCCACGGATGCCACTAGTGTTCTGCCATATCTACCGGCTGCCACAGTTCACGTGGAGGGTGCCACGGCGGTAGAAGGCGGCTTGGTAGAGGAGGGCGCGTGGTCGGGTGCAGAGGGCAATGATAGACATTGTAGCAGCTAGAGATAGCATGGCAGTGGCAGTCGCTACGCCATGGAGGTGGGAAAACTACTCTGTTCAGCTATATATTTGGATAGAATGGGTAAACACACTCCACAAGCGCCGCCAGCTTCTGGAGCAAGTGGTCGTGGATGATGCCACGACTATCGCAGTGCTTGTGCATTTGGATTGCAAGTTGGACGCTGCAATGGCCCAGTTCTTGAGAGATGCAGCAAAAGGATTTGTGGTGGCGGGCATGGTGGTGTAGTGGCAGCGGCAGTGATGAGGGAGGCTGACACAGAGGAGGTTGGCTTGGGGAGGTTGACACGGGGAAGGTGCATGGCGTGTCCGTCGGCACGAGCACGCATGGCCCACACGTAGCTGTGCAAGACGACTCTTCCTCCGATGATGATGACGGTTCCTCCAACAACGACAATGATGGTGGTGACATCCTATCAACTAGCCCGTCACATCCAAATTTCATGCTCAGCATCTACATCAGTGGCATCAATCAACATAGGATTTACTAGGTTACTTTCTTAGTAGCATTATGTGGTTAGGAAAACGACTTGGATGCAGCAGCCGATCCGAATAATCAGTTTCATATTAGTATAGTGATGAAATATATATTGTGTTGAGCTGGTGTTTCATTTCTTATTAATTAATGAAGGTGAGTAGCTACATTTTTGTATAAATTTATGGTTTTCATTAGTGTTCTCAAACTTTATGATGTGATCAAATGTTTAGGTTGTTATTCAAATTACCAACACCCTGCATCCAAATCAGCATACGGCCTAGCTCCCACATGGAATGAGCCCACATATGCATAAATTCTCTCTTGCCCTATTAGTCTCGCTTCGTGTAAAAAGGTTAACCGAAGATATTATGTTTGGATCATAATGGTTTATGGGTGGCATAAACCTACTTAAACTACTATGGTGGTACTAATTTGACCGGACCTGAACACTTGTTCCATATGGGTTGAAACTAGAACATTAATAGGGTAACACTCTGCATCCAAAATCTTCTTATGGCCTCATTCCTAAGTGCAATGAGCCTGTATTTGCGTAGCATCTCTCATATATTTTCATCCTCATTTCGTGTGAAATGGTTAACTCGAATTTATTATGTCTGGATCACAGATTTTTATAAGCCGCCCAAACCGGACTACAAAGTTGGTAGTAATCCCATCGATTGGAACACTTGTGCCACGTTGGCGAAACCCGAATACTAATGGACCATGTATTACAACATGCACATGTTATCCTTAAAAATGATAAATTATTGTTTTTCTAATTGATTAGCTAATCTAGTTTATGAGGGTCAAAAAAGTTATTCTGGTTTCCATCGCACAACTTCCATAGATGAATTGGTGCCTTGATCCTCCAAATCCAAACTAGGAGGTCCAAATTTCAACTCCCATCGCCATTGTTTCTAGGTGGATCTTGTAAAACATGTCTGCAACTTTGGTGACAGGAGTCATGGCTGACATATTGGAATTTTAGTTGTTTATGAAGCATTTTTCCGATCGTGCAATGAACTATCTATCATTAATCTTGCAAAACTTGTCTATAATCGTTGGTTACCGAGTGTAGGTGACATTGATTATCCGCCACCGATCTTAATCGATGGTATATAATTGGCTTATCTCGATGGAATTATTCGCACTCCTATGAAATCATGACAGATGACTACTTCAAACCGTTTGAGATGGCCCTCTCGTACTAGTGTAATTAAGCCCTCATTCTGTTGTGTATGATCTTTGCCTTAGAGCGTCCCCAGCACCTCCCGTCGCTGCCCTCTATTGCTACATGTCGCGTTTTCTCCGCTTCTGTGCTTGCTTCTCTCTGCTGTGTGCTTCCCACGGTTTTGTTCAAAACAATTTGAAGTACAAAGTGAAGTACAGAGGCTGCAGGGATGCTCTTACTATTTTTCAAAATTCTCAAAAAAAAATTGTGTCTGACATTGCCGGCCAATACAAACTCCAGGGTTTTGCAGTGCCAAAGGAACAGCAGGATAAAGTTGTGAAATTTGACTTTCATGGACAACCTGCTGAAATCAGACACGGCAGTGTTGTTCTTGCAGCAATATGTAGTTCCACAAACACATCAAATCCCAGCGTCATGATTGGTGCTGGCCTTGTGGCAAAGAAAGCGTGCGAAATGGGTCTCGAGGTTCGTTCTTTCTTTAAGTATAATGTGTGTTGCCATGTGGCTGTATTGCATTCTCTAACGTTTTAATTCAGGTGAGGCCATGGGTAAAGACAAGCCTTACCCCTGGTTCTGTGGTCTCCAGTGAATACTTGAAACATAGGTATGCTATTTTTGCCATACGATAGCTTCAGTGAAACATGCAATCGCAGTGTCATATCCAAAGGCATGCGTTTTTTGAATCAAAACAACCACTTGCAATTTCTTCATCCAGTGGCCTTCAACAATATTTGAACCAGCAAGGGTTCCATCTAGCTGCATATGGTTGTGCCACCTGCGTAGGCAACTCTGGCGACCTCGATGAATCTGTATCAGCTGCCATTACAGAAAATGGTATATCTAATTTCTATAAAAAGACTGAATACGCATTTTTAGCAGTTGCAACAGGTTTGCACGTATTGCCAGCTCATATTATTACATACGGTTTCCTCTTGCATAGATATTGTTGCTGCTGCTGTGTTGTCGGCCAACCGAAACTTTGAGGGTCGCGTGCACCCTCTGACTCGGGCTAACTACCTCGCCTCGCCGCCTCTGGTTGTTGCCTATGCTCTCGCCGGCACCGTAAGTACTCTATGCCCGTGATTATTAATTTTATTTATTGAGTTTATAGTTTCAGCAGGAAGAGCTGGCCTTCCATGACCGGGATTCTTAATTCCATTTTTAGAAAACAGCTCTGTGGTTGTCTACAGTTGTATTAATTACAAGTTTCAGGTTGACATTGACTTTGAGAAAGAACCCATTGGACTCGGAAAGGGTGGGAAGGAAGTTTTCCTGAGGGATATATGGCCCACAAACGAAGAAATCGAACAGGTGCCGTACGTAGCTTCAACAACTTGGAGCTGAAATATACTTCTACCATATTGGTTGGAGATGTAAAGTTTGTTCATTGCATCTGACAGCAGTTTCAACTACTGATCCACAACAGATCGTCCAATGTAGCTTGCAGCCTGAAATGTTCACGCAAACCTACGAGTCCATCATGAAACGCAACCAGAGGTGGAATGAGCTAGCGGTTCCGGAGGCGGCGCTCTACCCATGGGAACCCAACTCCACCTACATCCGCAAGCCCCTCTACTTCGAGGGCATGTCCATGTCCCCGCCTGGGCCGCCGGCTGTGCGGGACGCCTACTGCCTGCTCAACCTGGGGGACAGCATCACCACGGACCACATCTCCTACTCGGGGAAGATCCCCGAGGGCACCCCCGCCGCCAGGTACCTGCGCGCTTGCGGCGTGGAGCCCAAGAACTTCAGCTCCTACGGCGGCCGGCGTGGCAACAACGAGGTGGTGATGAGGGGAGCCTTTGCAAACATGAGGATTGTGAACAAGCTCATGGGCGGGAAGGCTGGGCCCTGGACTCTCCACGTTCCTACTGGCGAGAAGCTCTATGTCTTTGTTGCGGCCATGGTATGTATGTTGCTGCTAGTGGCATCCGTGAACGTACGCCACTACAAATTATATATAATATATATATATATATATATGGCATTTCGTTCTAATGTGAACTTGTAATGATGCAGAAATACAAGTCGGAGGGTCATGATACGATCAACATTGCTGGTGCCGAGTACGGGAGTGGCAGCTCTCGTGACTCTGCTGCCAAGGGACCAATGCTCCTGGTAAGCTCATCGATTCAGATCTGATAACGAGTAGAGAACTACGAATCAACATATATATACTATCAATGAATCAACAAAATCTAAGACCTAAATCGACGAAACGTTTAATTTGAGAATATAGTATGTAGCATGAATCGGCATGCGACTTTTACAGGGTGTCAAGTCTGTGATTGCTAAGAGCTTCGAGCGAATCCACCGAAGCAACTTGGTGGGGATGGGAATCATTCCTCTCTGCTTCAAAGCTGGCGAGGATGCTGATTCACTGGGCCTTACTGGACGCGAGCGCTACACCATCCACCTCCCTACCAGCATCGACGAGATCCATCCCGGCCAGGACGTGGCCGTAACAACCGACGACGGCAAATCCTTCACTTGCACTCTTCGCCTGGACACACAGGTACGTACATTCCGAAAGCTTGTAGACTTAATTTTAAAGCAAAAGCTACCAGTAGATTCCTAATTTCTATGTAGACAATCTTTAGAAGTCGGTTCACGAGTAAATCAAACATTCTTTTCTTTCTTGTCATGCAGCTAGAGCTGGTATACTTCAACCATGGAGGCATCCTTCCATACATGGTCCGCAACCTGGCAGGGCCAATATATGAGTTAAAATTAATTTATTGGTGGAAATAAAAGGTTAGCATCTCTCAGATTTAATTTTTGAAGGAACTAACAACATCTAAGAAATATAACCTTTTCCTTTCACGAGCAGATGGTGATAAAACGTGCACTGGCTAGACAGTAAATTACACCTAGGCAATGTATCTTCTCTCTCTCTCTCTTTTTCTCCCTTTGTGAGGTTCCTGCAATAAAACTTGATTTTTGGTACACAGGGCTAGAAATTTTTTTGAACGAACAATACACAAGATTGTATCTATTTTATTAATAGAGAAAAGAGTTTTTATATATTTTTTACAAAAAATGAAAGAAAAAACAAGCACCAGCACCATAGTAGGCACCAGAGAAGAAAAGGTTTACTCACTCCCTAAGGGGGACGCTAGATGTCTTGCGCGGCGATTGCCCAGATTCTTACTTTGATCTTATCGAAAGGTGTGGGCGTGTGGCAGGTGGTGTTTCCTGTTGTTGAAAAACTCTTGCATTTCTTTCCATCCAAATTTCCTAATACACTAGGACGGGCTGGAAAATTTGAACTCATATCAGTTAACCGATATCTAGGGAGCCAGAGAGAAGCAACAAGAAGCTATAACAACGCTACCAGGAAATAAACATACGTTTCACAAAAAAGAGGTAAATTTTGTCACCATACCATCAGGGTTAAAAAAAACGTATGGTGGCAATTTGTCCAAAAAGGAGGGGAACATAGGGTGATCTCTGCTAGATCTCCATATATAACCCAAGTGCTCTTCTTTTGTGGCATATAATAGCTTCTTACTATTTGGCCCCACCAAATTAAACGCTACTGTAGATGTTTGCTTTAGTTTGTTGTGAAGCAGCGGACGACTTCGAGATCACTTCTTTTCTCTTACTCTCAAGCAGCAACTGCGTCCCACAACCAACTCTCATTGCGCCTCTTTCCTTTTATTTTTCTATTCCAATTCCACCCGTCCCCATTTTCTCTCTCCCTCTCTATATCATCCCCTAGATGTAGAGGTGAATTAGTGGCTGGTTGTGGCGAGCTTGCCGCGGTGGGGGAGGAGAGCGGTGGGGACGTGGAGTGGGAGGCCGACAGGGTGAGCGTGTAGTGGCCGTGACCCAGATGCATGCTCTTCCTTAGTCTCCCATGGGATTACAGCGGCTTTCGTGGACAGGCCGTAAGGAAAATGATCCTTTAAAGGTATTATTATAATGAGTAAAGTGCATGGCCGGTCCTTAAACTATTGCGGGTGTGTCATCTGGGTCCACGAACTAAAAAAATGCAGAAGCGCATCCCTAAACTTTTAAGTGTGTCGTTTGGGTCCAAATTACACTCGGATGACTAATCCTGCCGCCATGGACTATCCACGTGGCATTTTTAATTTTAAAAAATTCAAAGAAATCATTAGATATCAGAAAAATTCATAAAAAATCATAAAAATGATTAAAAACCATAAAAAATCATAAAATTCAGAAAAAATTCAGAAAAAAATTATAAAAATAGGAAAAAATTAAAAATTCAGAAAATCATAAAAACATACAAATTCATCAAAATCATAAAAAATGTAAAAATCAGAAAAAACATTAAAAATCTAAAAAATTCATAAAAATTCATCTTGTTGACTGAGGTCTTGCAGAGCTCTATCATCTGCATGACCCCAGCCAATGGCACCTGGATGGGGTCATCTTGTTATGCAGGTGCCATTGTTGTTGCATTTTTTTATTTCTATTTCTAAATGATTTTCGAAATGTTCTTATTTTTTAAATGGTTTTTATTTTTATGAAGTTTTCTTCTTTTTTTTTATTTTTCTGATTTTTTTATTTTTCCTTTCTTTTTTATATGATTTTTTTGTTTTTATCATTTTTAATGATTTTTCTGAATTTTTAATGAATTTCAATGATTTTTATGATTTTTTCTGATTTTTGTAATTTTTTATGAATTTTTCTGATATTTAATGATTTTTTTTGAATTTTTTAAAATAAAAATGCTATGTGGACAATCCACAGTGGCAGAATTAACCATCCAAGTGTAATTTGGACCCAAACGACACACTTAAAAAGTTTAGGAATGCGCTTCTGTATTTTTTTAGTTTATAGACCCAGATGACACACCCGCAATAGTTTAAGGACCGGCCATGCACTTTACTCTATTATAATTTTGGTAATTAATGTTAACATAGTCAATGGGACTAACTAAGTATGCTAGTATGATAAGGTTTAAGTCTCATAGATGATAAGTGCTTGGGGAACCAAACACTTCAATTGAAGGTCAAAGAATTGGTTTTATGAAGGTATAATGATCAATATATTTAGAATAGACTCTTGTGTAGATCTGTTTTACTTTAGCCATACTATAAAGAGGGGTTTGGATTTAGTAGCTTGATCTAGTGTCTTTAGGTTAGTTACCTAGTTGATGATGCACACTAAATTGGACTAAACCTAATAGACTAGAAGAAGACCGAAGACATGGAAGAAGTGAAGACTTAGAAGAATAGGACAAAAGAGCATCGAATTGGACAAGTTCCTGTTGAAATGCATTGACCGGATTATCCGATGATCACAAGTTTAGTATATCGGAGAATGGCTAGAGGAATATTCCAAAGAGGGACTGAAAATGTTCAGGTAAAATAAACTGACCGGATTATCGATGACAGCAAGAACGATGCATCGGAGAATCACCGGAGAAAACCAGCATAGAGGAGTTTCACTAAGTCCTAGGAACCCTGCATGCAACGGATTATCCGATGAGCACCGCCAATATGCATCGGAGAGTTACAGGAGAATACCGGCAGAAGGTTCTGAGAAGGTCGAAGACCTGACAGGATTATCCGATCAGAAGTCCATGTTGCATCAGATCATCTGGTGACATGGAGGTGGCAGCCAACGGCTAGTTGGAAGTACCCATCGGATTATCCGATGAATGTCACTTTGCACCTATCGGATTATCCGGTGTGTACAGAAATTGTGACCATTGGTGCAACGGCTAGTTCTCGGTGTTCGGCTATTTATATACCATCGCTTGGCCATTTGGGGGTTGTTGGGCGTACGAGGAAGCAATAGGAGACACCCACATACAAGAGACATCCAAACCACTAAAGTTCTTACAAGATCATCCAAGGCAATTAGCACAAGACTAAGGACTTGATTAGTGCTAGTTTGGGCCTAGTGTATATCTTGCTAGGTGATTAGTCTAGAGTGGGATCAAGTGAGTGATCCTAGCTTGTCACTATTGGTGCTTGCTGGCACGGCTTGGCGGAAACTTGGTCTTGCGAGACCCTCCGGGAGGTTGTGGAGTGGCCGCAAGCTTTGTACTTGGCCTTGCGAGACCATCATAGTGAAGATGGCGGGGAGCGGTCCGAGTAAGTCTTGCTTGAGACCCACTTGCGAGTTAAGTGGTTCAAGAGGCTAATCCATGAAAGTTACCCGACCGAGAGCTTGACCCTTATGAGGGGCTCCAACGTGGACTAGGAGTGAGTGGCAACTCATCGATTACCACGGGAAAAACATCATTACGTGTGCCGGATTTGCTCTCTCTGCTCTTTACGTCTCTGCACTTACATTCTTTCATTTACTTTCCGTCTTTACCTTTCCTAAAATTGTCTGGTGTAGTTGATAGTATTGGAACCTAGGGTGCAGGACTTTTTTATCGGTAGAGATAGACACACATAGAAAAATCTAGTGCACATCTAGATGGTTTTGTGTACGTTTTTATATGTGCAATTAGAGTATAAGCCTTTAACACTACAACCGGCCGGGATACAAGCCGAGTACAGAATAGGTGGTTTATCTCAGTGACTAATACTTAAGCTAGGTTGGTTGCCTATCTAGGCTTGTAGGTGGTTATATCTCAGTGATTAATACTGTGCTTTTGATGAAACATCTCAGTAATTTTATGGAGGAGACTACACTTGAAGGGAGACTCCACCCCCTCGCAAAGAGCAGTGTCAATGTTCAGTGATGAAGCAGTGTTTATTTGTTTCATGTGTGTTTCTTTGTTTCATGTATGTGTGTTTATTTGTACCTGAATACTTTATTTGTTTCGTCTCAACACAACTAATGCTTGACGTTATGTATCTCAATGATCTGAATAATTTAATTGCGTAATATATGTTGTTGAATGTGAATTTCAAATTTTTTGATGCATTTGAAATCGTTTGGTGCAATATATGTTGTTATATTGAAAATGCAAGAAAATGTGTGAAATTATGTTGAAATTGTATAAAGGGGCAAGGGGAAGGAGGTGCTATTCCTGCTGGATTAAAACAATAACCGGCAGGGATAGCCATTTCCCTGACGGGTATTAACTGGAGCCGGTAGGGATAGTAAGAGGCACAGAAACAATAATTCAACTCTGTTTTTTCTTGATCCAAGGAAAAACCACTTGTTACTTCAATTCCATAGTTCAAAGGAAAACACACAGAGTATGAGAATAAGGCAAACACAAAGGGTATGAGAATAAGGCAAACACACAGAGAATATGGCTAACTGATTAATTAAAACCAAGATCGATAATAATTTTTAACATCGATCCAAAATCTACTCCTACCATGCACTACATCCGCGCATTTTAATTTCTATCCTAATTTCTAGCCTAGCTTTGGCTTCTTGGCTTCGGGCTCGTCGTTGTCGACACCGCCGTCATCCTCCGCCTCGTCGTCGGCACCATAGACATGGTCGTCGTCGTCGCCGCCGCCGCCGCCGCCGTCCTCCGCCTGCGGCTCCTCGTCGCTCTCCTCATCGGAGTCCTTCGGCGGCTTCTCCTCCTCGGTGAAGAAGCCGTCGCTGGGCGAGTCCTCTCAGAATGAAGAGGCCGAAGAAGGGGACCACCAACATGAAGAGGATCCGGAGCTGGATGAAGAGGGGGACGAGGGCAGCACGATATGCTCCTCCACATCTGAGGTCATCACATAGGGGATCATGGCGAGAGCGCAGGCGCCGCGATTGATCGAAGAAGATGAATGGGCCGAGAGAGGAATTGGGGTTTTCTTTGGGCGGAAGGAGCCGTATACAGGGGCTTTTAAAGGTGAGGGACAGGAAGACTAATCGGTTCAGGCGCGGGAGAGGAAGACGAAGAGGCGTAGGAAGATGAATCGGTTCCACTGGCGGGTAGTTATGAGCTTTCGAACTACCCAGATCCCCGCCGGATCTAGTAATCACCCGACGATGATGTATCTCTGTCGGGTAGTAACTGGAGCCGGCAGGGATATATAGTTGAACTTCCCCGCCGGCTACAATTACTACCCGTTAGGGATACATACCCACCGGGTGCTAACTAGAGCCGGCGGGGATACTTGACTTTCCCACCGATTATCAGTTCCCTCTGCTCTTCGCGCGAGCGCGGGGATTTTGAGCCGGCTGGAATACTCCATCCCCTTCGGTTTCAGAGAAACCGGTAGGGATGGGCTGTCACGGATGGGCTTTTCTTTGGTAGTGAGAGGTTGGTGGCCGATCTGTGCAAGGGTCCGCTAGATCTAGCGCCCTGGTGTGAAGAACTACGCGTATGGGCGTGAAGGTCACCATTTATAGGAGCAACGGCGAGGCGGAGGTCAGACGGCGAGTCGAGCTCCGCCATTTGCGGGAGTTTGGTTTGGCTGTCACCAGGTGATGACAAGCATGTACGGGATGGACACACACATGGTATGGATGTCATCTAGGTCGGATGCGAGGACACGACGAGGAACTAGAGGTCCAGACATGCACGACGGCTACCCTCGAAGATGCCCTGGCAGCGAGCTCTGACCCTCGGGGCCCTCCGGAGGGCCTTCAAGGCCATGGATCAAATAACCCGGAAGGCACCGAGAGCGAAGGTGGCAATCCCCTCTCTCCCAAGACATCGTCGCCTCAGCGGGAACAACTACGGCTGCCGGCAGCCACACCGGATGTGTCTACGCCGTGGATGACATCTGGGGGCAGCGAAGGTGCGCTAGCCACTCCTCTTTGCAACATCCCGTCCTTCAGATTTTACCTTACAATTTCTTTTCTAGACTCCCCGCCTCCATCAGCCAACGAGGCCGACGTTGGCGCCGAAGATGCGCCTTCTCCGAGGACAGCTCCTCCAATGGCTTCGGTGCCTGCTACGGACGCCCCCCGCAAGGTCCCAAGAGACCCCTTTGCTGGGCGTCGGCGGCTCGGCTACTGCAAGGGCTCCAAGGTCGTCTGCCCTCGCCGCGACTCGGTCGCTACCACTCAAGACTACGGACTACGGACCCCTAGCTGCCCTTCGGCTAGGAGGAATTGGCCACGGAGCCTCGCGCTGCTTCCTCTCCATGGGCCCTCTAGTAGTCCTTGAAGAATCGCGCCGCGGAGCGACGCACGAAGGCCGGAGCAGGAGGAAGGCCCGGCACCTCTCCGAAGGAGCGGGACGAGCCTCCCAGTCCGTCTATGTAGGGGCAGCCGTTGGCATCCAGGAGGCGGAGGACGCCCATAGTGCTGACAAGCGCCGCGTGGGCCGCGAAGGATAGTGAAAGGATCGCTATGCCGCCTAGAGGGGAGGTGAATAGGCGAATAAAACGAAATTGCGGAATTAATAAAATTGAACAGTAACCAGTCGGTCGGATGTTTCGATGGGGATCGGATGTTCCGACGCGGTACAGTACACCCTCCGTCGGATGTTTTGATCCTGGGTCGGATGTTCCGACGGACGTCGGATGTTCCGATCCGGGGTGTTCTGGATTTGTCGAAAACCTGCAGTAAAATCTGTTTTCTCGCAAAACCAAGGTTAGATCTATTCAAGAATACTCAGAACAGGCAAACACAAGTAATAAAGACACCAAAACAAGATCAAGACAAAACGCGGTGATTTTTGTTTGCCGATGTTCGGATCTTTGAAGGAAGATCCTACTCACCGTTAGGGAAGGCACAAAGCCCGGATCACCAAGACCCTAATCCCCCTTACCAGCGAAGCACACAGCACTCACCGGCGATCACTAGTTGAATCATTTTCCTTGCGGAGGTAGATTCGCACCTTCACAAACTCCGGAGGCACGCCACACAAAGATCGGCGACTCACGGACGACACCTAGTCGTCTAGGAGCCCTTCAAGCCTCCAAGAGTAACAAATGCAATGAAGAAATTAGGAATCGCTAAGTGCTCAAAACCTGAATCTCTAATTCACGGAGCACTTGGGTTGCCTTGATCTCTCTAGATCTAGATCTCACAAGATAAACAAGAGAGAGACAAAGGCTAAAGCTTTGAGAGAAGATGAATAGGAAGTATTAGGTTCAAATCAAGATGTAAACAGTGTCAGCAACCTTTGGAAGGTATTAGAGACGGCTTTAAATAGGGAATCCCGAAAACTAGCCGTTGTGCAGTTAATCCCGCATCGGATGTTCTGATCCCCCGTCGGATGTTCCGACCGGCGTCGGATGTTCCGATGGAAGTTCCGATGGACCCTTTACTGGATAGCTCTGAAAACTGGCAGGCTGGCTCACCATCGGATGTTCCGACTCTCGTCGGATGTTCTGATGGCATAGATTCTGTATGAGGTGTATTTTTAGTGGAAAACTCACACGAACTTCGAGATACCTATTTTGAGCACTTAGGAACCTTTATAAGTTTCTCCATTGCATCCCTCTTCATAGTACGGCATCCCTAGGACTCAATAAATTAAGATTTACAAATAAATACTAGTCTTGATGCCTTCTTGCAATATATCCAATTTTGAGGGGTACAACATCACGTTTAAACATGTACCTCATGGAATTAACCTGTATAGCATATGTGCACAATTCTCCAATAGAAATATTAGCTCTAAAATTGTTACTCATTAATCACCAAAATCACTTAAGGGCCTAGATGCACTTTCAATCTCCCCCTTTTTGGTGTATTGATGACAACAATTATAGCTCACAAATAAATTAAACAAAGAATATAACCGGAAGCTCTCCTTGAAACTATGGCAAGTATAACAACAGGAGCTCCCCCTATATCCTTGGCAAAATTTGAATCTAGATGCAATATGACAGGATATATCACACAATACGAAAGTAATTTAAATAACTAGCAATTCACCATTACATCTTCAGAATAATTAAATAAGACTTACAGCCACAACACAGCCACAACGTACCACATAAACATCAAGTTTAAAACATAGTTTTGCCACTTAAACATTCAAGTTTCAAACAAGGAATCTAAGATAGGAATGAGATAAATTTTCTCCAATTTCACCCCCAGAAGCCAGAACATTTCTCCCCCTTTGGCATCAAGACGCCAAAAAAAGACAAACAAACTGGATCACTCAATCCACTCTGGATCGCTGCTGCTGCTGCCACCCTGACCACCAGCACCACCACCACCACCACCGGTGACCTCATCGTCGTCGTCGTTGTTGTTGGCGCCACCGGAAGGAGGAAGCCTAAACAGTCCTCGAGTATATGTGTTAATGGTGGAGTAGGAGGACGCGGAATCATCAGAAGAAAGAGGCATACCAAGATGCTTCTTGATGTCTTGAATCTGCTTTCGATTGTCGCGAAGACGCACAATGGATTCTTGAACCCGATCGTTTGTCTTGCGGCACATGCAGAAGATAGATTTTAGCATCTTTTTGATGGAGCCTCCAGAAGATGATGGGCTGGACCGAGCTGACGATGGGCCCGCGCTATCACGAGGAGCAGAAGAAGGCCCCACGCTATCACGAGTAGCCGAACCCCTCCTGGGTGGTGTCGCAGAAGTCCCCCCAAGAGAAGCCAGTCCACGGGTGGTCACCAGGTATGGAGTGTGCTTCATATCCAGCACAAACTTGAGACCAGTCACATGGATGATCATGCTCATCAGATAAAGAGCATAAGGATAGCTCCTCTTTGGATCATTAGCACTGATCTTGATCTCACACCAGATGAAATCCAAGATATCAAAGGGACGCTCACGCAGACCAATCTTCATCAGAAGGTTGCGAGAATAGGGGAGAACACGAGAAGCGTCACCTTCTTTGGGACAGAGAGTCTTGCGAAGGACGCGGTTGAGCACTTGATAGAAGGGCTTCATGGATTCAGTAGCTCCTGCCTTAGTGGGAATAGGCCCATCATACAAGAACTTCAAGTCTTGATTCTTCAGGGCATCCACATCATGGAGCTCTTCCATGTTGCCTCTAGTGGACAACTTCAAATGCTGACCAAACTCCCTCTTCGAGAAGTTGTATCAGACTCCGTCGTACATGGACCAGAAGAAGTCGCCAGGAGCACCCCCAGCAAAGTACAATGAAGCATAGAATTGGCAAATGACTTCATCGTTCCAATCATGCTGGAAGCTCAAGATGTCAGTCAATCCCATGGTGTCACAAACAAAAATGACCTCATTGATGACTGGATTGTTTGACAGAGCCATGCCTTCCCAATCAATGAATTGCATGCGCATGACAGGATTCTTCTTTTTCACAAAAGCAACATCATAGAAATCTTGATGAAAGAAGTTCCAAAATCTTTCATCGGTCCCTTCTTCTTTCTCATACTTCAAAGTATCATCAATCCTGTGGAGTTGAATCTCTTTAACATCCGCTACATAATAGTCGAGGATCTTCGGAGTGACATTGGGAGGAAATGTCCTTGATGTTTTCTTGATCATCAAATGACCAATGGGATCACGAATATTGGCCCGCTTTCACTGAGCCAACCTCTCATGAAAGATTGTAGGATCCTCATTTGGCTCAGCTGAAGGAGGAACGACAGTTGAACTGGAAGTTCGTTGCCGCTTCGAGGGATTGGCAACACCCTTGCCTTTGGGGTCACGCTGAGAAGAAGACATCTGCATGACACACAAGATGGAATCAAGAGTTGAGAGAAATGAACGAGAATGCGCAAAATCCAACAGGGTCAGTGAGTACCCCGTCGGAATATCCGACCAGGGTGTCGGAACATCTGACGGTGTACAGCACGTGCCCTAAAAGGGATTTTTCACATCTCGCATCCAAACGACGAATCCGAGGCAGCAAAAGGTAGAGAATGCTTCTATGAACAATATAGACGCATATTTAGCCCCGAAATCGAATCAAAACAACGCACATTGCACGTGCTAGGAGTTTTCAAGATTTGGAGCTTTTACCTTCAATGGAGGATGAGGGGACGAGCAGGAACGAGGTGGAGGCGGTAGAGAGGCAGCAGGTCGAAAGATTCACCGCCGTACAGACCACCGCTGCCGGAAGTTCCGTCGCCGCCGGAAGATCCGAAGCTGCTGAAAGTTCCGCCGCCGCCGCCCAAGAGGAGAGAGAAGGAGAGGTAAAAGCTAGGGTAAAACTCGTGGGGTAAAAGGAGCAGGACCCACGCGGTTAAAAGAAGATACAGGCTGGGTCGCGTCGGAACATCCGACGGAAGTTCCGACGGAACATCCGACAGACCCCTGCTGGACAGCATCGGAAGTTCCGACGCCGGTCGGAACATCCGACGGTACCCCCACTAGATCCCATCGGAAGTTCCGATGCCGACCGGAACATCCGATCCCCCTCTTGCTGGATATGAAAGTTTTGAACTCCAGAGACTTCGAGAATAGATGAGATTGCTCCGGGAGGATAGAGGGGAGTTCTAAGAATTGAATTTACCCAAGAATGACCCGTAAGCATATCAATCAATCAAACTAAGGTCATCCATGAATAAATAGGATATGGAATATCCGAAGAGCCAAATCAATCAAATTATTTATAATATAATAAACCTATATAACTATAGTAAAATAGATAACAAGATAAATAAAACCTTTTCAATCACCAAACAATGTGTGCAATAGGTCAAACAACATTCCGAGAGTGAAGGATATTCAATTCACTCCGCAACTCACAGAATTTTCTCTCATCAAGGGGTTTGGTGAAAATATCAGCTAGTTGGTTTTCGGTTCTCACATGGGTAATATCGATATCACCTTTGGTTGAATGGTCTCTTAAGAAGTGGTGGCGAATATCGATATGTTTGGTTCGGGAGTGTTGGATAGGATTGTTGGTTATTTTTATGGCACTCTCATTGTCACACAAAGGTGGGATGTGGTTGAGGTTAAGGCCATAATCTCTCAAGGTTTGCCTCATCCAAAGTAGTTGGGCACAACAATGTCCTGCGGCAATATATTCAGCTTCGGCTATGGATAGAGCAACGGAATGTTGTTTCTTGGACGCCCACGAAACGAGCGACCTTCCAAGGAATTGGCAAGTACCGGAGGTACTCTTCCTATCCACTTTACAACCGGCATAATCCGCATCCGAATAGCCGATTAGGTCAAAGTTTGACCCTCTAGGATACCAAAGGCCAAAGTTGGGAGTGTGTATCAAATATCTCAAGATTCTCTTGACTGCCATTAAGTGACAATCCTTGGGTGCAGTTTGAAATCTTGCACACATGCACACACTAAGCATAATATCAGGCCTAGATGCACAAAGGTAAAGCAGAGAGCCAATGATTGAACGATATACCTTTTGATCGACGTCCTTACCATTTACATTTAAATCAAGGTGACCATTTGTTGGCATAGGAGTCTTGATTGGTTTGGCGTTGCTCATATCAAACTTCTTAAGCATACACTTCACGTACTTTGATTGGCTAATGAAAGTTCCTTCCTTCACTTGTTTCACTTGTAATACAAGGAAGAACTTTAACTCTCCCATCATAGACATCTCAAATCGTTTAGTCATTAAACTACTAAATTCCTCGCAAAAACACTCATTAGTAGATCCAAATATGATATCATCAACATAAACTTGACATACAAAGATATCACCATCTACTAGCTTATTAAAGAGTGTAGGATCAGATTTACCCATTTCAAAACCTTTTCTCACTAGAAAATCCTTCAGGCACTCATACCATGCACGAGGTGCTTGTTTCAACCCATAGAGCGCCTTGTTGAGTTTGTAGACATGATTTGGATACTTTATGTCTTCGAAACCAGGTGGTTGCTCAACGTAGACAAGCTCAGAAAGTGGACCGTTAAGAAAAGCGCTCTTGACATCCATTTGCCAAAACTTAAAGCCATGGTGAGTAGCAAAAGCAATTAAAATTCTAATAGCATCTACTCTTGCTACAGGAGCGTAAGTCTCACCACAATCCAAACCTTCGATTTGCGTGAAGCCTTGTGCAACCAACCGTGCTTTATTTCTTGTCACTATACCATGTTCGTCTTGTTTGTTGCGGAAGACCCATTTCGTACCAATGATATTTTGTTTCGGTCTTTCCACCAACTCTCACACTTCATTCCTAGTGAAGTTGTTTAACTCCTCTTGCATGGCAATAATCCAATCGGGATCCTTGATGGCTTGATCTATATTTAGTGGCTCAAAAGAGGAGACAAACGAGTAAAATACATAAAAATTTGAAAGACGAGATCTAGTAGTTACTCCCTTGTTTATATCACCAATGATGCTTTCGACGGGATGATCTCGTTGAACACTTTGACGAACTCTTGGATGTGCATTTGGTGGGTTATGATCTTCATCATCACCTTCACTTGACTTATCATCCTCCTCTTCTTGAATAGTCGTTGGAGGTTTAACTTGAGTTGACAAGGATAGTGAATCTTCACCTTCTACGCCTTCTTGAGGTTTGACATCACCGATAGCCATTTTCTTGATCGCTTTACAAGGTGGCTCTTCTTTATCTAGCACATATTGATCAACTTGCTCTACTTGAGAGCCGTTAGTCTCATCAAATGTCACGTCATACGAGATTTCAACCACGCCAGAGGTATTGTTGAAAACTCGATACGCATAGGCATTTGATCCATCAACCTTAGGAGCAAACTTAGAACTTCTAGATTTCTTATTCAAAATATAACACTTACTGCCAAAAACTCTGAAGTATGAAATATTTGGATTGTTACCGGTAAGGAGCTCATATGAGGTTTTCTTCAATAACTTGTGTAGATAAAGTCGGTTGATGGCGTGACAGGCGGTGTTCACGGCTTCCGCCCAATATATATCTGAAACCTTGTATTCATTCAACATGGTTCTCGCCATCTCGATGAGGGTTCGATTCTTCCTCTCGACCACCCCGTTTTATTGAGGGGAGTAGGGGGCCGAGAACTCGTGCTTAATGCCTTCCTCATCAAGATATTCTTTAACATTGGTGTTTTTGAATTCCTTTCCATTATCACTTCGAATCTTCTTAATCTTCACTTCAAACTCATTTTGAGATCTTCTCATAAACTTCTTTAAAATTCCTTTCGCTTCTCTCTTATCATGCAAAAAGAATACCCACGTGAAGCGTGAAAAGTCATCAATAATAACAAGACCATATTTGTTACCTCCTATACTTATGTATGCAATCGGTCCAAAGAGGTCCATATGTAGTAGTTGTAGAGGTCTTGTTGTGGTCATCACGTTCTTCGAAGGATGGGATGCTCCAACTTGTTTTCCCGCTTGACATGCGATACAAGGCCTGTCTTTCTCAAACTTCACATTTGTTAGTCCAATGATGTGATTGCCTTTCGAGAGTTTGTGAAGGTTTCTCATACCAACATGGGCTAGTCGGCGATGCCAAAGCCAACCCATACTAGATTTAGCCAGTAGGCATATTCCAGGGATAGGTCTATCCGTGGAGAAGTCCACAAGATAAAGCTTTCCCTTTCGATGACCTTTAAAGGCTATTAAACCATCACTCCTTCGAACGACATTCACACCATCACAAGAAAAGATATAATCGTAACCGGTAGCATAAAATTGTTGTACCGATAATAGATTGTATTTCAATGAATCGACAAGTAAGACATTTGTAAGAAAAATATTTTCAGAAATTGCAATCTTACCAAGACCTAGTACATCACCTTTACTATCATCTCCAAAAGTAATGCTCTTACTTGGTTAATTGTAGCAATTGATTTGAGAGAACATTTTCTTTTCTCCGGTCATATGATGAGTGCACCCGCTATCAAGTACCCAACTAGGGCCACCGGAGAGATATTCCTACAAAGTTCAAGCTTTGGTCTTAGGTACCTAAATTTGATTGGGTCCTTTGAGGTTAGTCACAAGAGCCTTCGGGACCCAAATGGATCTCATCAAAGGTGCATTAGTACGTTTAGGTCCAACA
The DNA here is from genome assembly GCA_036346415.1 of Raddia guianensis. Taxonomy (NCBI): domain Eukaryota; kingdom Viridiplantae; phylum Streptophyta; class Magnoliopsida; order Poales; family Poaceae; genus Raddia; species Raddia guianensis. The sequence continues at coordinate 27,592,470 of CM070534.1, read as the reverse complement.
TAATAAGCAAGCACTCCACCAAAGTTATTTCTTTTAAGAATGTAAGAGACATTAAAGGTAGAGTGAGAAATGTGAGCCTTTCAGCTTTGCTCTCTCACAAAATGAATTGGCTTAGTGACCGGAGTCACCATAACATGTGCTTTCTTGCCCTACGGTGGAACATAGCCAAGTCCGGCCTTCTTAAAGTTTCCTCTTCTCTTGTCTAGGATCTCATCAAGTCCCTTACTCGACTTGTAAGATCTTTGAATACCATCTTCAAGTAGACCCTTCAACTTTTCATTCTCACTAGCAAGATCTTGCAAAGTTGCAAAATTTGTTGCATAAGCATTTACATCTACATTGTAACACCTTGCACAACCATTGCTTGTGAAAGGAGGTGAGTCACAAGTTGCATTTGAAAAAGTAGAAGTGCTCTTCAAAAGATCACCAAACTTCACCCTAATAGTCTCATGTGCTTCCTTGAGTGAAGCATTGTTGATCTCAAGAGAGCTTGCTTTAGATGTGACCTTAGAAAATTTTTTGGTCATCTCCTCAACCCTCTTCTTTTCCAATGCTACTTCCTTCTCAAGTTGGAGGTTTCTCTCCTTTTCAAGGATGAGCAAGTCTTCTCCTTTCTTAAGAAGGTCCTCTTGTTGCTCAACTCTCTCCATGAGCCCGGTTAACTTACCCATATCAAAATTCATCATCATCTTGACCAAGCTTGCATGACTCATATCATCCTCATCATCACTAGAGTTGTTAGTATAAGAATTGACTAGAGATTTAGAGGATCTTGATGATACCTTAGGGCCCTTGGCCATGAAGCACACAGATGGTTCATCATCATCCGTCAATTCGCCAAATAGAGATGAGATCCTTTTTGGAATAGCCATTCCAAGACATGCTACACTCTCATCATCGGACTCGGAGTCGGATTCGGAGTTGGATTCGGAGTCCCACTCCTCACCAATGTGAGCTTCACCTCTTGAACTTCTCTTGTGTCTCTTGCTCTTTTCTTTGTACTTCTTGTAACTCTTTTTTTTCTTCTTGTCTTCCTTATCCTTATCCTTCTTATGTGGACAATCGGCAATGAAATGTCCGGTTTCACCACATTCATAACACTTTCTTCTTGAACTTCTTGAAGAGTTGGATTTGCCAGAATCCTTCTTGCCTTTTTTATTGTAGCCATTTTTCTTGAGAAATTTGTTAAATCTTCTCACAAAGAACGCCATCTCTTTCATGTTCATTTGCCCATCTTCATCACTGTTTGAGCTATCATCTTTTACCTTTGACATTTTGCTCGCCTTCAATGCAATGCTCTTCTTCTTGCTTGATTGAGCCATCTCTTTAATGTTCGAGGCCTCTTGGTCCATCAACTCATCACTGAGAATTCTTCCAAACACTTCATACGGTGTGATTGAGTGATAGTTGTGTCTATCTCGAATCATTTGCACTAAGTGGCGATTGGTTGGAGTGATAGCTCGGAGTAGAATCTTGACAACCTCATGATCAGTGAGAGACTTGCAACCAAACCCCTTTGCCTCATTAACCAACACCATGAGTCGATCAAACATTGTCTTGTAGTCTTCTCCTTCTTCTAGAATAAACCTTCCTAACTTGCCATTGATAAGCTCGATCTTGGTTTCTCTCACACTTGATGTGCCTTCGTGAACATCCTTGAGGGTATCCCAAATTGTTTTGACTTCTTCAAGTCCGTCAACCCGATTGAACTCACTTGGGCTTAAGATACCAAATAATGCATTGACGGCTTGATAGTTGCGGAAGGAGTCTCTTTCCTCATCGGCAGTGAGGTTCTCTGGTTCTTTGGGCTTGAAACCTGTTTCTACAATTCTCCAAATAGAAGGATGAATAGACATTAGATACATCTCCATCTTATGTCTCCATTGTGGGTAGTATGTGCCATCAAAGTGAGGTGCACGCCCAGTGGGAACAGAGACATGAGATGAGGATGTTGAATCAGGATAAATATAAGGAATAGTGGCATTTTTGTTGCCTTCACTTGAAGTCTCGATCTCGTCTTTGTTGTTAGGCATGATTCTCCAAACTGTTAAGCTCAAAACAGGAGGTTAGGCTCTGATACCAATTGAAAGGATCGCTATGCCGCCTAGAGGGGGGTGAATAGCGAATAAAACGAAATTGCGGAATTAATAAACTTGAACAGTAACCAGTCGGTCGGATGTTTCGATGGGGATCGAATGTTTCGACGCGGTACAGTACACCCTCCGTCGGATGTTCTGATCCTGGGTCGGATGTTCCGACGGGCGTCAGATGTTCCGATCCGGGGTGTTCTGGATTTGTCGAAAACCTACAGTAAAATCTGTTTTCTCGCAAAACCAAGGTTAGATCTATTCAAGAATACTCAGAACAGGCCAACTCAAGTAATAAAGACACCAAAACAAGATCAAGACAAAACACGGTTATTTTTGTTTACCGATGTTCGGATCTTTGAAGGAAGATCCTACTCACCGTTAGGGAAGGCACAAAGCCCGGATCACCAAGACCCTAATCCCCCTTACCAACGAAGCACACAGCACTCACCGGCGATCACTAGTTGAATCCTTTTCCTTGCGGAGATAGATTCGCACCTTCACAAACTCCGGAGGCACGCCACACAAAGATCGGCGACTCACCGGCGACACCTAGCTGTCTAGGAGCCCTTCAAGCCTCCAAGAGTAACAAATGCAATGAAGAAATTAGGAATCGCTAAGTGCTCAAAACTTGAATCTCTAATTCACGGAGCACTTGGGTTGCCTTGATCTCTCTAGATCTAGATCTCACAAGATGAACAAGAGAGAGACAAAGGCTAAAGCTTTGAGAGAAGATGAATAGGAAGTATTAGGTTCAAATCAAGATGTAAACAGTGTCAGCAACCTTTGGAAGGTATTAGAGACGGCTTTAAATAGGGAATCTCAAAACTAGCCACAGTGCTTAATCCCGCATCGGATGTTCTGATCCCCCGTCGGATGTTCCGACCCGCGTCGGATGTTCTGATGGACCTTTTACTGGATAGCACTGAAAACTGGCAGGCTGGCTCACCATCGGATGTTCCGACTCTCGTCGGATGTTCTGATGGCATAGGTTCTGTATGAGGTGTATTTTTAGTGGAAAACTCACACGAACTTCGAGATACTTATTTTGAGCACTTAGGAACCTTTATAAGCTTCTCCATTGCATCCCTCTTCATAGTACGGCATCCCTAGGACTCAATAAATTAAGATTTACAAATAAATACTGGTCTTGATGCCTTCTTGCAATATATCCAATTTTGAGGGGTACAACATCACGTTTAAACATATACCTCATGGAATTAACCTGTATAGCATCTGTGGACAATTCTCTAGTAGAAATATTAGCTCTAAAATTGTTACTCATTAATTACCAAAATCATTTAAGGGCCTAGATGCACTTTCAGATAGCCCTGCGGTCACCGTGTTCTGCGCCACTTCTTTCATGAAGTTTGCCGACTCCAGACCGGTGCAAGGAGGCGCCACGGGGGCTTCGACGCCAAGTCGAGGTAGCTCCTGGAGGAAAGCCTCCCGTGCTTCCCCCACAGCGCTGTTCAGGCCCTCCATCTATTGGAGAAGCTCATCGATCCGCTCCTCCGCCTTCGCGCACCTAATCCTCTCCATCCAGGAGGCAGCAACAGCCATTCTTTCGGCCTCCTGTGCCGCGAGAGTTTTCTCCTTCATGCAGGAGCTGGCCCTTTCCAGGACCCCGAGCATGGCCTTTTGCTCCGCCACGATGTCCTGCGACTTCTTTAGATCGCGCTCCAAACGGTCCGCGTTCGTTTTGGCCGCAGACGCTTCGCGCCTCGCCTGGTCGCGCTCTCGCTCGATCAGGGCCATCTCCTTCGATTCCATTCAAGCTCCTCGAGCTCACCAAGGTAGCTCTCCGCGACGCTGCGGGCGAGGTCGCGTTCGTGGAGAAGCCTTTTGTTCTCCTCCATCATGAGCACCCTGGCCGTCTCCCACTCTTCCGCCTCCTGCTTAAGGTGGACCAGCTTCGCTTCACAGCGGTCCGCCTCCTCTTGCCTCACGCGGTGCCGGAAGAAGGCCTCTGTCGACGGTTGAGATAACGATCTCAAGTCGCTAAGATTCTTTAGAAGTGAGATAGGAGACACGCCGAACAACCACGAACAACAACGAACAGGGAGACAGGGTTTTATCCCGTTCAGCCTCTCGGGAGAGATAATAGCCCTCGCCCAAATTTCTTTCTTATATATCGAGGAGATTACAAGAGGTGGCTCGGTGAGACGAACAAGTCTCGGCGAGATTATGGTGTAAAGCAAAGATCAGGTGTCTACGAAGTGCTAAGATGTAAACTCGATGCCAGATCAAGTCCTAAAACTCCTGTAGGATTGACCCCTCAACACGCCGTAGGGGCCCTGTTTATATAGTGCAGAGCAAACCAACCTACCGAGGGAATATCGGGCCGGGCTAACTATGAGATCGTAATGAACTCGACATGCCAAATATATCCCGAGGCAGATAAGGCATACTCCTAGTCTTGAGGATCACGGCTCCTATTCCAATCCGGGAAACCTACGTCCGGTCTTCACGTAGTCATGGAGAACTCCTGCTCGAGACGGACTCAAACACGATTCCTTGGCCGTTCGCACCATGCCGCCCAGAGGTCGTTTCGCAAGACGCACATGGGCTGACGGAACCTTCCAGGAGCTAGGCCCCGTAGGTCGTTCGATTGGGCCGTCAGGGAGTGGGCCATGGCAATGGGCCATAATTTTATCCCGACAGCTAGCCCCCGAGACTCAAGTGGAAGGACTCACTAGAGTGGGGTCTTCCTCTTAAGACTCCAAGTCAAGAAGAGAGAAATTTTGTTGCTACAAAGGCATGCAACAGGCGACCGAACAGGTTATGGTTCAACCGAACGAGACTTGTTCGGGACCGGACAAACCTGATCAGTGCCGAGCAACTCTGTTGCGTCGAACAGGAAGCAACATCTGTCCGAGCAGAGCACTCAGCCTTCGATACAGAAATCGGAAATCCAGTCCCCAAGCCAGAGCTCATCGCGGCGACCAGACGCGCGCTCCGGGCGAAGAGCTGCCCGATGCGAGGTGAATCATCTCCTTGAGGCTGAACGTTATCAAGGAGGGATTGGATTCTTAGTAGTGAGGAGCGTACCACCTCATCCGGTAAGATCAGATCTTCCGGGAGAATAAATATAGCAAGTCGCGAGACGGACTCGTGCTGCTGCATCCAGGCATTCAGATGCCTAGGAAAGCATGAACGGAAATAGAGAAACCACCTCTCGAGCTATAGCTTGTCCGAGGAAATAGAGATTACGCTCTCGAGCAAACGTTTTGCTCAGGAGCGAAGGTGATGTGCCCCCAGACGTAGATCGTGTGCTAGGAGCAGACAATGCATACGGGAGGGAAGGTGACCCAGTCCCCGAGCGTAGAGCCCGTCAAAGGAACCAAGTAAGGAGGTCTAGTCCCCGAGCACAGAGCTCGTTAAAGGAACCAGAAAGTACGACCAGGCGAAGACGTACCCGGTCAAAGGCCATCCAGTCCCCGAGCACGGAGCTCGCCGCGGGAACCAGACGTGCGCTCCGGGCGAAGAGCTGCCCGGCGCGATGTGATCCAGCCCCCGAGCACGGAGCTCGTCGCGGGGACCAGACGCGCGCTCCAGGCGAAGAGCTGCCCGGTGCGAGGTGAATCACAACCCGATGCAGTCAGAGCCGCAAGAGAACGTGTGAAATCAAAGCATTACCCATGACGTATTCCTTGCGACAGTGTAAGCGTTGTCTTGGCAAGTGCAGAACCGACACTTGGAGTGCCCGTTGCGATGAGAATCGGCTTACGGTGGGCATGCCCGTTGCGATGAGAATCGGCTTACGGTGGGCAGGACTCCGTTGGTGGCGCACTACCTTGACTTAGCCGAACTGTGAAGGTCAGTGCCGGGCAAAGGCGAGAATTCATACGCGAGTGAAGTGAATCAGTCCCCGGGCATGCGCGGAGCAAACCCGAAACTGAGGGATGCAAACATCGGTTTTGGTGGGAAGCCTGGAACCTCGCCACGACCATCACCGGAGTCTGACGTTCCCCGTTCTTGTATTTCCTGCAGAAGACAAACAAGAAACGAGCTAGCAAGGGGAAAAAAGAGAGTAAGAACAGGCTCTAAGAAAAGCAAAGCGAGTTTTTAGAAAAACACGACAAGGACAACCTACCCGTACAAGACATAATTTTTTCCGCACGCCCCCGATAAGCGTTAGTGTCACCTCGGCGAATGCGAACCGACGCCAGAGTGCCCGTTATGATGAGAATCGACTACGGTGGGCGTGACTTCGTTGGTGGTGCATTGCTCCGGATTACGCGCAAGGAAGGACATAGCATGGATAAAAAGACGTGTGCGGGCAAGTGCAGCCCATTTGCGGCTAAGACCGCTAACCGTGAAGGCGACGGGACCTTAGCCGCAGGCAAAACGTGCGAGGCGAAATCTTATTCGGGCATGGATCCGTGCAGCGTTGGTGTTGCCTTAGCGGGTGCGGAACCAGCGCCAGGAGTGCCTGTTGCGATGACAATCGGCTTACGGTGGGCAGAACTCCATCGGTGGTGCACCGCTTCGGCTAACCGGAGCCGCATGGTCGTCGCCAGATAAAAAGACATGCTCGTACACGGGGAGCGCTACGGGAGCGAAAGACCAACGAGGTTTTGGAAAACCAACGCTAAGGAAAGGAACTGAAAAACTGAAAACGCATCAAGGGTTGCGAAATTCAGCTCAAGTCCCAACCGACCGAGGAGAGGCCTCCTCGAGGAGCCGCCGAGCGACTCAAAACCGCCGAAAGCGCTTGAATCGAACGAGTCGACAGAGCGACTTTTCTGCAAAAAGAGCAAAGAAAAGACAAGGACGAATAGGAAACCAAGAGCAAAGCGAACAGCTAGAAAAGTTTTAAGAAAACCGGTGAACGCTTAGCCTAACTCCCACCTCATTGTGCACCGCCGAGGAGCCGAGTTCTGAACTCGAACAGTGCACAAGAGAAAGAGCGACGCCTAGCCCCGATGCAGACGATGCATGAAGACCTGAACTTGCGACTTCAAGCACGTGCGTAGAGAGTTAGAGCGACACCGTATTCGATCGACTCGCTCGAAACCGCCGTTAACGTAAGTTAGGCGATTCAAGGTAACCGAACAAGGAAAGTGCCTCTGCCATGAGGGCTTACGAGTGCGAGCTTTGCCAAGTGGTTGTGCCGTGAGCGGTAAGTGCCTCGCCACGGAGGGCTTACGAGAGCGAGCTTAGCCGCTAGGCCGATGCCGTGTTACGCAACTCTGAGTTTAGGAACTTGTTGAAGCTAGTTACGGGCAGGGAAAACCTTAAGATTGCGGAGCCAAGAGTTCGCAAGACCGGGCAGCCATCAAGTGTTACCAGAGAGTAAGGTAGTCTAAGAAGACGAGTGGTGAGAAGGGCTGCAGGGGGCCGCGAACATTCACCGTTCAATGGGTTGAACTTTACATGGCAGCCCGAGAGACTTGGACGAACTAAGGCGCGAAATTTGAGAAAAAGCACGAAGCTAGGAAACGAAAGACCTACACGAGAAACTTACGAAGCTGGTCGATTTCCAAGTGCTGGTCAACTCTCTCCGTTATCTCTTGCCAAAGTAATGTTCCCGGGATCCGTAAGGAGTTTTGATCCGGCCCGAAAGCATCGAGCTTGTCGCGGGGACGAGCGCTACCGCAAAGAGCTGTCCGCGCTGAAGTTGATCCAGCCTCGAGCACGGAGCTCGTCGCGGGACGAGACGCGAGCCCCGGCGAAGAGCTGCCCGCGCGAAGAGATCCAAATTTCGAGCACGGAGCTCGTCATGGGGACCGACACGCGCCCGGCGAAGAGCTGCCCGCGAGGAGATCCAAATTTCGAGCATGGAGCTCGTCGCGGGACGAGACGCTTCCCGGCGAAGAGTCTGCCCAGAGGAGATCCAACCGAGCATGGAGTTCGTCATGGGACGACGCAAGGCCCGAGCGAAGAGCTGCCCGGCGAGGAGATTGATCCCGAGCACCGAGCCTGTCGCCGGAACGACGCGCCGGCGAAGAGCTGCCGGCGCGTTGATCCATCCCCAAAGACGGAGCTCGTCCACGGGATCAGAGCAGCGCCCAAGAGCTACCCGGCGAAGGTTGATCCATCCCCAAGCACGGAGCTCATCATCGGGGACGAGACGCGCCGGCGAAGAGCCGCCGCCGGTTGATCCATCCCCAAGCACGAGCTTCGTCGCGGGACCAGACGAGCCCGGCGAAGAGCTGCCCGGCGCTGAGTGATCCAGCCTCGAGCACGGGCTTCGTCGCGGGATCAGACGAGCCGCGCGAAGAGCTGCCGGCCGCTGATCCGATCCCGAGCACGGAGCTCGTCGGGACCAGACGCGAGCCTCGGGCGAAGAGCTACCCGGCTGAAGTTGATCCAGTCCCAAGCACGGAGCTCGTCGCGGGGATTCGAGCAGCCACGGGCGAAGAGCTACCCGCGAAGTTGATCCAGCCCAAAGCACGAGCTCGTCATGGGACGAGACACACCGGCGAAGAGCTACCCGCGCGGTTGATCCATCCTCGAGCACAGAGCTCGTCGCGGGATCAGACGCGCCGGCGAAGAGCCGCCTGGCAAGTGATCCAACCCGAGCACGGAGCTCGTCGGGAGACGACACCGGCGAAGAGCTGCCCGGCGAAGTGATCCAGCCCGAGCACGGAGCTCGTCATGAGACGAGACAGCGCTCGAGCGAAGAGCTACCCGGCTGAAGTTGATCCAGCCCCTAGCACGAGCTCGTCGCGGGACGAGACGCTACTGGCGAAGAGCTACCCGGCGCGAAGTTGATCCAGTCCCCAAGCACGGAGCTCGTTGCGGGGACCAGACGTGCGCCCCGGGCGAAGAGTTGCCCGGCGCGAGGAGATCCACCAGATCTGGAAGGCGATCAAGATCGAAGAGATCGATCCGATCTGGCAGGGAAAGAGACATCCTGCCCTTCTGAGTCGTAGTCCTCAGGGAGAATCTCCGTATCGCGATGGAGTTCGACATGCTTGATCTCACAGATCCCCACGGACGGCGCTTAATCGCCGACGGTTGAGATAACGATCTCAAGTCGCTAAGGTTCTTTAGAAGTGAGATAGGAGACACGCCCGAACAACCACGAACAACAACGAACAGGAGAGACAGGTTTTTATCCTCGGTTCAAAGCTTCTCGAGAGATAATAGCCCTCGCCCAAATTTCTTATATATCGAGGAGATTACAAGAGGTGGCTCGGCGAGACGAACAAGTCTCGGCGAGATTATGATGTAAAGCAAAGATCAAGTGTCTACGAAGTGCTAAGATGTAAACTCGATGCCATATCAAGTCCTAAAACTCCTGTAGGATTGACCCCTCAACACGCCGTAGGGGCCCTGTTTATATAGTGCAGAGCAAACCGACCTACCGAGGGAATATCGGGCCGGGCTAACTACGAGATCGAAACGAACTCGACATGCCAAATATATCCCGAGGCGTATAAGGCATACTCCTAGTCTTGAGGATCACGGCTCCTATTCCAATCCGGAAACCCACGTCCGGTCTTCACGTAGTCATGAGAACTCCTGCTCGAGACGGACTCAAACACGATTCCTTCGCCGTTCAAGACCGTGCCGCCCAAGGGCTGTTCGGCAGATGCATATGGGCTCGATAGAACCTTCCAGGAGCCGGGCCCCGTAGGCTGCTCGAGCGGGCCGTCAGGGAGTGGGCTATGGCAATGGGTCGTGATTTTATCCCGACGGCTAGCCCCCGAGACTCAAGTGGAAGGACTCACTAGAGTGGGGTCTTCCTCTTGAGACTCAAAGTCACGAAGAGGGTATTTTTTCTGCTACAAAGACGTGCAACAAAGCATCGAACAGATTATGGTTCAACCGAACAATACTTGTTCGGGACCAAACAAACCCGACCGCCCGAGCAACTCAAGCGCCGAACAGGAACGACATCCGTCCAACAGCAGTACCCAAATTCCCTCGTTGCAGAAAACGGAAAAAGTGAGAACTCTGTTGCGTCGAACAGGGAACGACATCTGTTCGGGAAACCTACGTCCGGGTCTTCACGTAGCCGCGGAGAACTCCTGTTCGAGACGGACTCAAACACGATTCCTTGGCCGTTACGCACCATGCCAGCCAGGAGGCTGTTCGGCAAGACGCACATGGGCCAGACGGAACCTTCTAGGGAGCTAGGCCCTGGTAGGCTGTTCGATTGGGCCGTCAGGGAGTGGGCCATGGCAATGGGCCGTAATTTTATCCCCGACAGCCTCCGAGGAGAGGATGCTGGCCTGTAAATAAAAGAATTAAGAATAGGGCTGCTCTAGAGATTGGTGCGCAGAGCTCACAAGACATTGGGTAGGTCATCTGGCCAAGTCCCCTTCGGCATATCAAAGAGTCTCTTCCTGACTCCCGCGAAGATGATCCCATTTGTTCTCTCCACCGCCCCATGACTGCAGGTGCCCCACCGATGCGAAGCATACCTCCGCGCCCAACTCCTTCGGGTATGCCTTGAACTTTTACGATGCAAACTGTTTGCCGTTAGGGGCAACTATTTGCACTGGCAACCCAAAGCGTCATATAATGGACTTCCAGAGGAAATTCCTTGCTGCCTCCGCTGTGATCTTCGCCACCGGCTCCGCCTCTACCCACCTGGAAAAGTAATCCACTGCCACAAAGGCAAACTCCAAGCTCCCCATCGCCTTGGGTTGTGGGCCCACGATATCAATTCCCCACTTAACGAATGGCCAGATCGGAGGGACTGGATTTAAGCCGCTAGGTGGAGCCTTGTTCTGTTTGCCCATCCATTGACACGCCGGGCAGGCCCGAACCAACTGCTCCGCCTCCTGGAGGATGGTTGGTCAGTACAATCCCATGCGGAACACTTTGGAGGCGAGGCTGCGAGGAGCCTAGTGTGCTCCGCAATGGCCTTCATGCACTTCGCGCAATGCTTCTTTCCGTTCGACAACAGAGATGCATCTCAGCCACGGTGCGGACGCCCCTGTGCGGTATAGGGCCCCGTCGATGATGGCATACTTTCTGGCCCTTGCTTCGACTCTCCTTCCCTCCTCCTCATCTTTAGGTAACTCTCCTTCCAACAGATAATGGTGTATCTGATCTCTCCAATCCCCTCCTTCTGCTCCCACTGCGAGGCATAGCACCTCCGCCGGTATGGAGGGGCGATCGAGTACTTCGAAGAAAACCTCCCCGGAGGAGAACCTTCCAGCTGCCGCCTCTTTGGCCAATTCATCTACTCTTATGTTGTCTCCTCGCAGGATTGCTTGAACTGTGATTCCAACAAACCCCTTTTCCAACCCCGAATCGCCAGCTCTGCCCCTATAGTCACCTCCTTTTCCCTAGGGGTTCCTTCGAGGGGGACTTTCTTGGTCCTCTCCTACGGCTTGGGCTTCGCTTGCCACTTCTCCTTCGCCTTCTTCACTTGTACTTCTCCCCTCATGCCCTCAGTGGCGAACACCGTCTTGACGGCCGAATTCCCATCGTGCTCAATCTTCCGGGCCAGAGCCTGGTCCTCTTTGACCGCCATGACCCCCGCAGGGGTGGGTATCTTTATGCAAATGTACCCGTGGTGCACCACTGCTCCAAAAGCTGTAAGGGAGCCTCTTCCCATCACAACATTATATTGGAAAGGGATGTCCACCACATCAAAGACAATTGGTCAAGTGATCCCCTTAAGCCCTTCGCCGAAAGTCACCGGCAGCTCCACCTGCCCAAGGGTTGGGATATAGTTTCCTCCGAAGTCTACCCAGGGCACCTCCGTCGGCCGGAGCCTGTCCTTCGGAATCAACATTTGCCTGAAAGCATTTGCGAACAAGATGTCCGCAGTACTCCCTCCGTCCACAAGGACCTTCCTGACATCGAATCCTGCCACCTGGGCAGTGACCACCAAGGCATCTTGATGGGGGAAATGCACACCCTGCGCGTCCCTCTCATCGAAGGTGATCGGCTCCTGGCTGGGGGGAGGGGGGCAGAAGGCACCGATGGCCATGTGGTTGATCTGTCTTGCATATGCCTTGTTCTCGATGTTGTGACGACGCATGCTCGCTGACAAAAGGGAGAGGGCAACGTGGGCGCAACGATCCCGGCGGCGCGGCGCGCGCAGGCTGAGTCGGGAGTCCAGACGTCGCCGCGAGGCCGGCGACGCGGGAGGAGTGGTGATCGCCGAGGTGGGAGGAGAGGGCGCCCAGGCCTAGGCCGAGCGTGGGCACTGGGAGGTCCGGCCCGAGGAGAGGACGTCAACGGAGGAGACGATGCCCAAGCCTAGACCGAGCGTGGGCATGGCGAGGCTGGGCGCTAGGGCGTCGAGGCCGGCGGCGACGACGACGACGAGCGGGTGATGTCCAGAGCCGAGAAGTCATCAACAGGTCTGCGGGGCGACGCAAATCGATCTATGATCAGAAAAGTGGAGAGAAAACCGATCTGAAAGTGATCGGTAAAAGGCTCCAACTCTAACTATGGATTGTGTGGCCCCCAGGAGATATCATGGAGAGGGCACCATCTCCCAGGGGCGGCGTGGCGGAAGCGTTGGGCGGTGGCTCAGGAACGGCACCGCTCTAATACCACATTAGAGAGAGAGTTTGCGGAATAGATTGATGTATTGAGCAGCCCAATTAGGCAAATATATAGAGTAAAAGATTTAGCAGAGAAGGAACCTACAAGACTTAGCGGAGAAGGAACCTTTAAGGAATATCCTCCACATATTCTATAGGAATATCCTCCACATATTCTATATACTCTAACACTCTAAGAGCATCCCCATCACATGCCCCAAAATGGCCTCTATTTCAAAATTTTTCAAATGCATTAGGAGGGAATTTGGTCTACGTGAAGAAGTGATTCTTACCGTAGAAGCGCATCGTAGAATTATCAGAACGACGCAGAAAATTTAAAGGCTCTGCTGGGGATGGTCTAAGCATCTATAAAGCACCTGTTAACCCCATCTGTTAACGTAAACGAGTTGTTTCATCTAAAACATCACTCCAAGCACATCGCTTAATTTGTACACGCATGGTCTAAAAAAAATGCATATAAACACCCTCTTCTACTTAGATCGATGCAGCATATAAACCACAAGCGTGCCCACGTGCTAGCTATCTACGAGATCACGGTGGCATTGCCGATTTGGCTGGTCACTGCATGCTAGCTCTTGGATGAAAATGGTTTTTACTTTACAACAAATTAAACATGTATGCATGCATGGTCACTCACGCGGAGCGAGCCCCCACGTACGGCCGGGTACGGTACGTGGGCGCGACTGTGCGTGAGGCCGATCTGCTCGATCGCCCGATCGAGCGGCATTTGGGCGAGGAGACACCCATCACATGATCACATGGCGCCATTGATTTTGCCGGGGGGTAGCCGCTCGCCGGCCACCGGCGCATTCTGTCAACGACACGGCGCCACACAATTAATCCAGCAAGGCACCAATCCTCCACGGCCTCATAGCATCTTCAGCAGGCCTCTATATATCTACTTCGTCATTAAAAAGCAATCGTGCCGACTTTGAGCGTGCCTCCACCATTCATCTTTTTAAAAAAACTATGTAAATTATCATTTATTTTGTTGTGATTTGTTTTATCATCAAAGGTATTTTAAGCATGAATTATAATTTTACATTTTTGTACTAAAATTTTGAATAAGACGAATGGTCAAAGATGTTTTCAAAAGTCAACAGCGACTTGTTTTTGTGACCGGAGGGAGTACTATAACAGATATAGAGGATCTATTGGAGGAAAGAAATCTTTTAAACTGGAGTATATAGTGTAAATTGTGAATGAATTTTAGAAATATATGTAGAGGGGACGCTAATAGTGTTTTAGAGGGAAGATATAGAGGGGCGGCTGATGAAGCTCTCACCTGCCATCTGCGTGCTCTGGCGCTCTACTAGCGGCAAAGTGGTACACGTCGCTACTCTATAAAGTGAACTTTGCTATTTTATCATTGTGACTCACTATCGTTAACACAAATAACCATGTGTACCAATAAAAATGAATGTATATGATAAATTAATAAGTAAACTGAAACACTGGAAGTGGTACGAATGGCTACTTGCAATGCGCATGAGCACTCCACTCTCGTCTCTAGAAGATTCTCTTGGGCCTGCATGAACACCCATCTTATCCTTTTGGCAGCATGCCATGCATATAGATTTTTTATACTTTTATTTTTTTCAAAATAAATGAATAATATTTTGTTTAATAAAATTAAATAACTAGAAGCACTTCGCCATTCCATCGGAGGGGTTTGACGAGGAGGCTCGGTCGCCGCCCGTGCCGCCTAGAGAGGACGACGCGGGGGCAAAAGCAAATATGAAGACAATTGAATAATACTTCCGGATTTTATATTATCCGTCAAATAAACAGACAAACAACACAAAATTAAGTATATAGAGGATCTATTGGAGGAAAGGAATCTTTTAAACTGGAGTATAAAGTGTAAATTGTGAATGAATTTTAGAAATATATGTAGAGGGGAAGCTAATAGTGTTTTAGAGGGAAGATATAGAGGGGCGGCTGGTGATGCCCTCACCTGCCATCTGCGTGCTCTGGCGCTCTACTAGCGGCAAAGTGGTACACGTCGCTACTCTATAAAGTGAACTTTGCTATTTTATCATTGTGACTCACTATCGTTAACACAAATAACCATGTGTACCAATAAAAATGAATGTATATGATAAATTAATAAGTAAACTGAAACACCGGAAGTGGTACGAATGGCTACTTGCAATGCGCATGAGCACTCCACTCTCGTCTCTAGAAGATTCTCTTGGGCCTGCATGAACACCCATCTTATCCTTTTGGCAGCATGCCATGCATATAAATTTTTTATACTTTTATTTTTTTCAAAATAAATAAATAATATTTTGTTTAACTAGAAGCACTTCGCCATTCCATCGGATGAGATATAAAACCCGTCCATTGCTCCGACGGATTTTATATTATCCGTCAAATAAACAGACAAACAACACAAAATTAAGGGCCGGGCAAATTCATCCATTTGGTACAACAGAATTTAAGTCTCGTCCTTTCAATAGGCGAGATTTAAGTTTTGTAGTGAGTTTGCTATTTAACCCAACCACAATGTTAGGTTTAAATCTTTACCTTCAAAACATATTCTTTTTCTGAATGGAGATTTGAAAAAAAGTAAAAGTATTTTTGCGTTATGCTACATTCCTAATAAACCAAAAGAATGTTAGTGTGACAAACTATATTATTTTACTAGAAATTTTTTTAGCAAAATTTTACTAGAAAATTGAGTGATCTAAGTGTAAGAAATGTTTTGAGCAAGCAGTGTAACAAGTTTTAACAAAACGATTGTTTATGGCACGTGCTTCCGATATTAACAAAAACTATGGCTAACCACAAACCGTGTGGCACAAGTCAAACATTAACCGTCTAAGTAGTGGCAAGCATAGTTGCAAATTTTAAGTGTTTGAAAAATTTTAGAATACCCTAAAATAAATATTAGCAATCAATTAATCCTTTTCTCTAGCGTCTTAAATTAATTTTACTTTATTAATATCATAGCTGTATTTGTACTGCAATGAATCAATCATACTATATTTTTTAAAATGGCATCCTCATAGTAAATGGTAAAATCTAAATTATACGGCCGTTCTATTATACTACGAGTCTACGACTGTGTACGTACAAAGAGAGTTTCTTTCGGAATCACGTATGTTGCTCCAGAGTCCAGATCACCACACGCTCCGGCCATCCATACGGCTGGGCCCACATGTCAGACGCGGCTGTGCACAAGTGTGGACCAGCCGCGGCGGTGCAGGTTGCTTTCACTTTCCCTTAGAGCATGGCTAGCAGGGACTCTAGACGATTCCCTAAAACACTATTGCGGACAACTCCAGCCTCTATAACGTTCCAACAGAGTCTCTATCTCAGCCTCTAAATTTAGAGACTCAATTTAGAGACTCTCTAGAGAATCTCTATATCTTTTTGAGGATAGAGACTACTTTGGAGATGATAAAATATAGTGAATCTGATAGTAATTTAGAGAAGGGATATGGAGAATGAAATATAGAAAAGCTGCTGGCGATGCTCTTAGGAATTAGGATGGCTGCTGGCTCGTCGTCCGCCATGAAAATAAAACGCGTGCTTAATTTTTTTGGAAAACAACTACGTTAATGGCGATGCAAATACCTTCACGGAAGGATGTATAAATGCTCGAACCTCGACAGAGCAACAACAGATATACTGAGGATGGACGCCCATGGCGGCGAAGGGCCTCATGTGGCGGGACACCGCCGGTCCAACAAACACGAGGCCCGGCGGGTGCGCCTATATATGCTCGCCCTTCGCCCCGATGACGATCCATGCACACCTCGGCTCTAGTGCTAGCTTGCGTGCAGCAGCCACTTGTGGTGGCGGTTATCCCAAGACGTCCCAAAGATAGGATCGGTATCCTATGCAAAGGTCTTGAATGACTTCCTCGCAATTCTCGGCACGTCCAAGCATCCCAGCGAAGGTATCTTGATATGCTTAGTGTCTGCAAAGAAAGCTTCCTCCCCCGGGCCACCGCCTCTATAGTCACTTTCTTTTCCCTAGGGATTCCTTCGAGGGACTTTCTTGGTCCTCTCCTCTCACGCTTGGGCTTTTTGCCACTTCTCCTTTCGCCTCCTTCACTTGGGCTTTTCCCCATGTCCTCGAGGCTAACACTGCCTTGATTTGGTCGAACTTCCATCGTGTTCGATCTTCCCGACCAGAGCCCGTCCCTTGACTGCCACGACTTCACAAGGGGGTATCTTCATGCAAATGTACCTGCAGCACCATTGTCTCGAAAGTCGTAAGGAGCCTCTTTCCATCACAAAGATTATATTGGAAAGGGATGTCCACCACATCAAAGACAATTGGTCGAGTGATCCTTCAAATTTCTTCACGAAAGTCACCTGCAGCCCACCGCCCAAGGGTTGGGATATAGTTTCCTTCGGCCTACCAAGGGCACCTCCGTCACGTGAGCCCTGCCCTTCTAATCAACATATGCCCGTGTTGGGTATTGTGTCTAATATGTGTACGAAGTAGGTTACATGGACTCGTGGTTGTAATAGGCGGTTGATTTAGAGTTAGAGTCGATTTAACCAGCCTCCACTATATAAAGGGAGGCACTCAGTGTTGTTTCAGTAATAAATACTGGGTACAAAGAGCCTTAGGAAGGCCGGAGACCCCACGCGTCAAAGTGGGCGAAAGCAAGGCCCCAGCATGCATGGGCGAGCCCCTCAGAGGTCGGGAGGGCCCCACGCCAAAGGCGAAAGCAAGGCCCCAACATGCATGGCGAGCCCCTCAGAGGCCGGGAGGGCCCCACGCCACAAAGGGCGAGCAAGGCCCCAGCCATGCGGCGAGCCCCTCAAGGCCGTGAGGGCCCCACGCACAAAGTGGCGAGCAAGGCCCCAACAGCCCCACCAGAAGGCAAGGCGAGGCCCCACGCGCCAAAGCGGGTGCGCGGCGAGCCCCTCAAGACCAGCGAGGCCCCGCTGGCACAAGGGGCCTCAAGGCAGGGAGCATTGCGTATGAGTCTTGGACGAAGGCTCTCCTCGCCGTGAAGGACGGCGATTTAATGAGACACCACGCGCGGATGACAGAGGAAGAAATGATTACGCTTAAAGGACCCTTGCAGTGTCCGAAGCCACACCACTGTGGGCGCGAAGAATTGACCTACAGAGAGAAGGTTTGCTTGAGGAGGCCGCCTGTGTCGTCGAGGAGCGAGACAGGCCCCACCCGCAGACTCACCGGTGTGACTATGCGGGTCGAGGCCACTTGCGGCACGCTGGGGCGAGCCAAGCCAAGGCGCGCGGGCAATGCATGTTTTCGCTCTTCTTCGTCGTGTCTTGTCGAGCATCGAGAGCATCAGATCGCTTACTCCTCGGCTCTCCGCCACCCCAAAGCTTGTATAAAAGGAGAGGAGGGAGGCATACGAAGACAGATAACATGTAGTGTTCGTGCATTCGAGGCACTCAGAAACACATTCCCATTCAACCACAATCGAAAAAGAGCTAAGGCTCAGCAGAGTAGGACTATTATCCGCGAGGTCCGAACTCGTAAATCATGAAGTCGCCTTGTTGTGCCCGACGCCAAATCGGATCGAGCATGATCGAGTTGGCTAGCGTACTAGAAATCGACCAGGGGTGTGATCCGCAGTGGTTGAGCGGAGAACACGCCGACATTGGCGCGCTGTAGGGGGTAGGTGTTGAATCCTCTTCCCTCAAGTTCTTCCCAAAATCGGAGGCTAAATCGGTGGAAATCGGTGGTCGAATCATACAGACGAAAGTAAGGTGAGAGTTCGGAGCGAAGCGAAGAAAAAGGAGCAAAGTATATGAAGTTCCTCTCTCCTCCTCGGTGGCGCCCGGGCGCCGCTTTTTCTCCAATGAGCCGGGCGCTGGCGGGAGCCGCGCCGCGGGTTTCCCCACGGCCCTCCTCCTCCGTGTTCGGCAAGCAGCGGAGCTCCTCCTACAGCGAGGGCGCGCAAGGCGGCTCCCTTGGGCGCCTCTTCCCCAAAGGCCCAACGGCGGCAGCGTCGTGGGGCTCCTCCACGGCGCCCTCCTTTCAGCAGCCGCAGCAGCAGCGTAAGGGCTGCCCTTTAGTGCAGCTCGCCCTCAAAGCCGGGCAACATGACGGTCCAAGCCGGGCGGCGGGGGCTGCCTCCTCCACGCCTCTCCTCTCCAAAGCACGGCGCGGCGAAGCCTCCAAGCGGCCAGCCAGTGGCCGGTGGCAGCATGGTCTCCCCCGGCCTGCTCCCTCTCCACGGCGATGGCGCTCGGGGCTTCCCCGGCTCCTCCTTTTCCTGCGACAGCAAGGCGGCGGCGCGAGGTTCCGTCCCGTGGCTTCCTCCTGTCCTGCACGCGGCCGGCGGTGGGGTTGCCCTCCACGCCCGGCGGCGCTCGTTACAGCAGCGGGCGGCGCCTTCCTTCCCAGGGCCCAGCGGCGCCGGCGGCGCTTTCCTCGCCCAGCACTAAGATCCGACACCATACCACGCGCCCATGGCGGCGCCCATGGCTGCGGGCGGGCGCTGCAAGGTGGTGTGTGAGGTGTTCGCGGCATGACTCCATGCGCCAGCTTGAAGTGTGAAGCGTTTGCTCAGCTTCTTGGCGACATCGCGAAGTCTCAAGACGAAGAAGATTCGGCCGGGCCTTCAGAGAAGGCTTCCGCGCCATCCGCCGCAGCCTCGCTCGCGGGACGACGGCAACGGCCGCCCTTCGCCTCCGGCTCAGGAGGAGCAGCGCCGGCTATGTTTTGGTCGGGGCCTTCGAGAGAGGGTATCATGCCATCCGTCGCAGCCCCGAGCTTGATGGGACGACGCTATTGCTACCTCAAATTTCCGGCCAGGAGGGAAGGTGGAACAACCGCGAGACTTAAGGTGGAAACGCTGTGCCGACGGAGTATATCGCGAAGGCCACAAGCTGCCACCCTTGGCCGGAGGGTCTGTGGATGTCGTCCGAGCCATCCTGCTGGTCCAAGTGGTCCTCGACGGTGATGCGCCACCGGAGGTACGAGCGAAAGGCCAAGCTCTACATCCGAGATTCCTTCGCAGCATCGCCGAGAAGAGGGAGCAATCGCTTCTCGATATCCTAGGAGGCACGAAGGGAACCAGCTTTGTTCGGTCACCGCCTCCCGGGATGCTCGCGAGTTGGTGCGAGGTGCTAGGTGTGCCGAGGGCAAGCTGTTACCCCGACGACCAGCCCGGCTCAGAAACCACTCGTCTGGCCGCAGCCCCCGGTTCGGTGGGACGACGATGCGGCTGCCTCGGCCTCCCAGACAGAAGGGAACAGCTTTTCGCTTATGCTTCGGTCGGGGCCATCGAAGAAGGCTTCCGCGATCGTCGTCGCCGCAGCCCGACCGCGGGTGGGGACGACGAAGACGCTTCGCTTCGCTGCCGATCGGGGCCATCGAAGAAGGCTTCGCTGTCGTCCGTCAGCAGCCCTGACACTCGCGGGGACGACGGCGATCGCCTCGCCTACCGTTCGTGGAGGAGGCAGCTTACGACGATCAAGTCGCTCGCAGCAGTAAAGATAAGTTCTCTCGCGTGAGCATTTGCTTTTCGCTTAAAAGTCCATTAGAAAACATTCGCCGAAGTGGTAGCGAAAAAATATCAAGGTCGATGGCCCTTTAGTCGCAAAAGCAAACGCTTAAGCTTGCGGTCGGGCGAGGCGATGCGGATGGAAGTGAGGGCTCTAGCCTCGTGTGTTTGGTTCGGGCAATGCGCCAACGACGGCACGGCGACTAGACCGCTCGGTTAAGCTCTCGCCACGCAACGCTTAAGGTCGGTTTGCGAGGCCATAAGGGTTGAAGTAGCCAGATGCCTAAGGAAAGCGCCACTTTCACCGTAACGCTCGCCTAAAGCTTTTGGCGTCAGCTTGTTCCAGCCCGTGTTTGCTAGTGTTGGTCCCGCACGACATCGCCGCCTCGCTTCTAGCCCGACGCCCCTTGTCGGTAAGAGGGACGCCAACATTCGTGTCGAGAAAGGGAGGGCGACCGGGGGTCGAGTCCGCACAAGGTATCAGCGGCTCGCCCGCAAGCACCGCCGCCTATGACCACCCCGAAACTCAAGCCTTAAGCCGCAGACGATGTTTTGGTCCGCCCGAGAGACCGCAAGGGCGTAAGTCCCAAAGGTGAAGGAAAACGACATAGTGACACCCACCGGCAACACCGCAGCCGCAAGGTTCCTCTAGTTGCCCCCGCCATTCTTTTCGTGCAAAAGTGTGATATAACCCCTGCTGCGGGGAGAGGTGATCTGTTTGATGCAAGGCGAATCGCCCGCAGCAAGGCGCCAGCGGGCTCCGGGTTACCCACTGAAGGCGGAGAAGACCCACGCGTGACGCGCGACGGATCTTTGCCCCACCTGGGGTGCATCTCGAAGGCCGGCAATGCGCCGAAGCTCGGCTTGCGCCGTATGGCAGGGCTTGTCGGTACATAAGGTACCGGTGTCCTCTCCGCCTCCCGTAAGAGGGCTAGAAGACGGCGTCATCTGGCGACCGTGAAGACCGGGTCCGTTCGAGTGGACCGGCGGGCACGCTGGCCCCATCGCTCGAATCTAGGCCTCGAGGCGCCTCTCGGCGGTGGGGCGATCGCACCCCGCCGGGAGACCGGGCGAGCCTCCGTGCAGTGCGGGCGACCAGTGCCCCAAAGACGCCTGGCGAGCCTCCACGTGTCGCGGGCGACCAGACCTCAAAGACGCGGGCGAGCCCTCCGTGCAAAGGGCGACCAAAGCATAAAGACACGGCAAGCACCGCCGCCAGACACGCAGCCGCCGGGCGAAAGCAATTCAGCGACAAGGATATGCAGCAGCTCATGACCAGGGATACGTGGCAGAGCGGCAGTCAAGCGGCGATCAGCCCTCATACCGACGGTGACCACGTGAGGTACCGCAGTGGTCGGCGGGACTATGGGCCCCACCTGCCACCGATGGGACGTGACAAGGCAGCGAGACGTGCGTAGCAGGCGGCTACGGTAGCACGGCATTTATTGTATACCTACCAGTACAGTCATGTAATAGGTTAGATGCGTCCCCCCTGTTTTCTCTCTCCCCGTCGGGTCGGGCTCACCCACGCTATATAAGGGGATCAAGCCACCACGGGGAAGGGGGACGAGTCTCATGTTCTCTCATTCCATACCTAATACACACACATAGAGCGAGAGCTCAGCAGGAGTAGGGCTATTACCCACCTCGGGGGCCCGAACCTGGGTACATCGCCGTGTTCATACTGTTCTTGGGAGCTCGAGGGCGGTTCGAGGCGCAGCAGTGCTACCCCCCATCGAATCTCTGAATCTTCTCGTCTAGCGGCAGAAAAATACGCTGACAGGTGTAATCATGACAACGACTTCATAATAGTAGCATAGGCAAGAGGAGGTCAGCGGCCGGCATGTGGTCGTGACCAGGTTAGCCGTGTGCTACGGTATTATGGTTTGGGGAGGAGCGCCCATAATCAGAGCCCCGCAGATGTAGGCGAAAGCCGAACTGCGTTACCAAACATCGTGTCTCCTGGTGTCGTTCGTGATCTTGCATTGGCGTAAATCCTAACAGCCTGAAAGCATTTGCGAATAAGATGTCCGCAGCACTCCCTCCGTCCACAAGGACCTTCCTGACATCGAATCCTGCCACCTGGGCTGTGACCACCAGGGCATCTTGATGGGGGAAATGCACACCCTGCGCGTCCCTCTCATCGAAGGTGATCGGCTCCTGGCTGGGGGGAGGGGGCAGAAGGCACCGATGGCCATGTGGTTGATCTGTCTTGCATATGCCTTGCGCTGCCTTTTGGACGGCAGCTGCGCGGAGGATCCCCCGGCGATCATGTTGATCACCCTTCGGACCTGATTGACCAGGCAGCGGAGCGGAGGCGGGGTGGTAGAAGGCTGCAGCAATGAGCCGGAGCTGGGAGCCTGCCTGTCCATGTGGGAGAGGTCCCCTTGCCTCTCCCCGTATCCTCTGAGGGCTTCCAGGGTCTTGCACTGTCTTGTGACGTGGGTGGAGTTGAAGCCGTGGAGCTCACAGTAGTACCTCCGCTGCCCATCCCTTCGAGGACTAGGACCCTCGATTGGGCGTCTCGGGCTGTCAGGCCTCCGCCTTGGTGCCTCCTCACGAGGAGCGGATCTTCCCCTCTTGTAACGGCCGTGGGGATTTTGCTCCGCCACCTGATTCACCCGCTTCCCCTTGTCCTGGGGTCCTTCCTCCTTCCGCAAGGCCCTGCTGGACCCTGAGGGCCCCTTCGACGGCCCTTTTCATCCTTCTCGGAGCTATGGGAGTTCCCTTCGGGCTTCGCCTGATGTTCTCTCCTCAATGTCTTCCTCCGCCCGGGCATACTCCTTCATCTTGGAGAACAACTCTTCCACCATCTTCACCCCCTTGCCAGCCAAGCGCTCTACAAATTGTCCCCCTCGCAGCCCACACTTGGCAGCATTGATGACAGTGGTGTCACTGATGCCACTGATCTGACACTTTACCTTGGAGAAGCGCTGGAAGAAGCTCTTCAAGGTCTCCCCTTTGTGCTGTCGCACCGCATACAGATCGCTCTCCTCCTTCCTTCCTTTGAAGTTGCCTTGAAAATTGCTTTCCGGTTTCGCGCGAAGTTGGGGCCAGCTCTTGATGGACGCCGGCTCGAGGGAAGAATACCATGACAGCGCAATCCCTTCGAGCGCCAAGAGGAGCCCCTTCGCCTTGATGTCATCATCTCCTCCTGCCGCCTCCATGGTGGTGTCGTAGACGCGGATGAACTCCCTCGAATCGGTCTTGCCGCTGTATGGCTTCACAGTCGGCATTTTGAAGATCCCTGGGGCAGGCCACTTCTTGTCCCGAAGCCGCGGGCACAAGGGGTTGAGGTCATCATCCTGAGCTCGAGTCCCCCGGGACCAAACTTCGTCCTCCGACCCCTCTTCCTCATAGGGGTGTAAGTCAGGATGAGAGCGCTCCTAGCGCACTCGGGTCCTGAGGAGTCAGAGTCCTCCGCTTAAGCGAAGCGCTATGCCGACGAGGCGCTGGATGGCCGGGTCCAAGCCTCTGGTCAAGACGAGGTTGCCCCGAGCGCCTCGATGGTCGGATCCAGTGCCCCCGCGGCCGTGGCGAGGCCGCCTGCCGCCTCGATGATGGTTGGGAACTCCCCCACGGCCGGCAGAACCACCGCCCTGCAAGGGCGAGGGTCGTAGGCGCAGTTAGAGTGAGGGCTACTGCTGCGCCGGAAGCGAGGTTTACCGGCGCCACGGGGGCGGGAGGGGTCATAGTAGCGGCGGCGCGCGGGTTTGCTGCCTTCTTCTCCCTGCTGGACCTGACGCCACCGGAGCCGCGGACCGCCTCCGCCGCAGATCCGCCTCGGCGCGCTCTCCGCTGTGGTGCTTGGCGCAGCGTTGCTCCCGGCGGCGTTGGAGCGAGAATCGCCAGTGGGATGGTGTCGATGGTTGAGATAACGATCTCAAGTCCCTAAGGTTCTTTAGAAGTGAGATGGGAGACACGCCGAACAACCACTTAACAAAGAACGAACAGAGATGTGGGTTTTACCTGTTCGGGCTTCTCGGAGAGATAATAGCCCTACGTCCAACCTTTCTTATATATCAGAGATGAATACAAGAGGTGGCTCGGCGAGACGAACAAGTCTCGGCGAGATTATGGTGTACAGGAAGCAATGTTCTATAATCAGGTGTCTACGAGATGCTAATACGTAAACTCGATGCCAGATGCGCAAACTCAAAGTCAGATGCCCCCTAAACGCCGTAGGGGCATAGTACAGGACAAACCGACCTACCGAGGGATTATCGGGCCGGGCTGACCACGAGTACGTAACGAACTCGACGTGCCGGATATATCCCAAGGCAGATATGGAATACTCCTAGACTTGGGGATCACGACGTCTGCTCAATCCGGGAAACTAACGTCCGGGTTTCACGTAGCCGCGTAACTCGCTCGAAGTCGGACTCAAACACGCATTCCTTGGCCGCATACGCACCATGCCGCCCAGATGCTATTCGGCAGATGCATACGGGTTCGATAGAACCTTCCAGGAGCCGGGCCCCGTAGGTCGCTCTGATCGGGCCGTCAGGAGCGGGCCATGGCAACGGGCCGTGATTTTATCCTCGATAGCTTAGTTTCGAGACTCAAGTGGAAGGACTCACTAGAGTGGGTCTTCCTCTTGAGACTCAAAGTCAAGAAGAGAGAAAGTATGTCGCTACAAGGACGAACAACACAAGACCGAATAAAGCATGGTTCAACCGAATAAGACTTGTTCGACCGAACAAACCCGGACAAGACCGAGCAACTCAAGGTAATCAACAGAAAAACGATCCATCCGAAAGCAGTAGCACCACTCAGCCATGACGCTGAAAAAGTAGCCGCTATGATCTCAACCAGAACTTGTAATCAAGGCAGCGAAAATAGTCGACTATTTTTACTTAGCTGCTGGCATGCAAAACTAGCCGCTTTGTGGCTAAAACTGCTAGGCTGCTCATTTGAGCCTATAAGAGCACTTCCAAGCATGCCAGCCACTCGCTTCTCACGCCTTCTTCCCAAGCCCTAGTTCCAATCAAGGCCAAGATCAAAGAGCTAAATCCCACCACAAACCTCGCCGTCTGATCCCTGAACTCGCCATGGCTAAGTTTGTGAGCACTAGCATGACCGAGGAGGACTTGAGAGTTTGGGAGAAGAGGGCCACATCGACGCCGGAGTAGCCGGAGACTACCCGAGGAGGAAACTCCGAGCCGCTGAGGGAGAGTTCATAACTTCGGTCAGCTCAAGACCGCTCGCTGAGATCTCCCGAGAGCGACTTGCCGAGGCCTTCTTGAACATAAGCGGATTGGAGGTGGCGAACCTCAATCCAACAAGATCCTCCAGATGGCCAGCTCGCACACCTATGCGAGGGCTATCTCGGCATTGATCCGCCGTGGGGCTGCTCGACTACTACACGGTGATTTAGGAGCAGCCCGCTGCTTCGGGCTTTGGGTGCTACTACCTCAAGCTCCGAGCACCGCTGACGACGTTGCAGACTCGCCCCACCACCGCTTGATCTGGCGGGCGGTGGTGGGCGAGATGGTTCTACAAAGAAGAGAAGCTGCCGACAAAAGAAGCTTCGGCTTCACCGGAAGGCGCCATGAAGGGAACGCCAATGCCCTCACCGAGATGTCCACCGAGGATTGGTATCTCACGAGGAAGATCGCCCGTCAGGGGCCTTGGGCTCACGGTGAGATTATCCGAGACTACACAAAGAAATGTAATATGTCCGTCATGAGAAGACCCTATCCCTTCTACAAGATAGAGGATGGGAAGACATCACCGTGGAGAGCACGGTAAGTGCCTTTAAGACTCAACCTCTTTGATGGTTTCATTCAACAAAAGTTCTAACTATCGCCGCAAAGGATGCTAACCGACGCACGGGTGACCGAAAGGTGTCGACGCTTACGTCAAGGCAAGAAAGAAGGACGGGAGGTCACCGCAAGGTGGCCTTCACTGTCCACGCAACGCATTTCGTCCAAGCACGCACGGTGTAAGTATCTTACCCCAACCCGCAAGCACTAGACTTGTACTATTGTAGATATGTTAACTTTCGCTTCTTAACAAGGTGAGGACCAACTGATCCTAGGAGGGATCGCTGAGGAGCTCTTCAGGAATATATGGGCCCCGGTATTCTCTAGAAGGCCCATAAAGGAGCATGTGGGCGTCTTAGTCACCCTGCTGAAGATAAAGACCACTCACTACGACGGCTTGAGCCGCAAGGAAGTTCCCTCAAGATATAATCATCTCCATGTAATTAGCAGATCGACACATGCATTCCATGTGTCTCAGATAATGAATTAGTTACCAGGGATCCCAAGATATCCTGTAACTTTATCTTCCCCTGCACTATATAAAGGGAGGGGGTAGAGGTCATCGATATAGACATAGATACGCATAGTTTCATCTTGAATCTCACATCTTGATCCACCATATAATCCCGTGAGCACAAGAAGTAGGGTATTACCTCCGCTGAGGGCCCGAACTCAGATAACCCTCGCCTTTGTGTTACCCATCCGCTTAGTTCTTGATTAGCGCCCTCAGATAAATTCATTGCCGGGCGTGACCCCCGCTTAGTCACCTTGTCACACTATGCCGCTGTAGGAGCAGGCCAAGATCATCTCTCGTTAGATGGCTTTTTCAAGATCGCCAGACGTCAGCCATGAGGCTAGAGAATCTCTTCGCTTTGGTAGTTCGACTTCATCGCCGACGGATCGGTAATCCGCACCTCTCCCCGAGAGATTCCTTCGCAAGGGCGCGATCATCGTGACCCATTGCCTTCGCTTGAGAATCTAGCAAGCTTTTCACGGATTGACTTCGCCGTTCGCCAGGCCCCCGAGATTGATTTAAAAGAACTCAAGGGTTCGACCGCGGGCGTGAATTTATTTCCAACAACCTTTCGCCGATCGATTTCCTCCCGACTCGAGAATTCGTCAGCGATTTCACACCGGTTCCTCGATTCTTCTGATAGAGATAACCAACAAAGCACACCAGATCCGCCTGGATCAAATTCATCTATGTTCGTGGGTGTCATCAATAGTGGCCAACCCATCGGACAGAAGCGAAAGAAGTCACCTCTCCGGCCCGACTCAGAGTCCGACGGAGCGCTGAAATTCAAACTACCGAGAGGTTTTGTCCTAGGTGCGATGATCACCACT
This sequence comes from Raddia guianensis, assembly GCA_036346415.1. Classification (NCBI taxonomy): domain Eukaryota; kingdom Viridiplantae; phylum Streptophyta; class Magnoliopsida; order Poales; family Poaceae; genus Raddia; species Raddia guianensis. The sequence goes on along the minus strand of CM070534.1, from coordinate 27,565,340 downwards.
CCGCCTCCGATCGTGGTACGAAGAAACCGACGCTGTGCGATTCCGGATCCTCGTCCGCGGAAAACAAGATCACAGACAAAGAATCTCAAGGCCATGGCAGCGATGTCAGAATGAGCTTCGCTGTGAAGCCGAGGGATCGGAGGTTTACAATACTCCCCGTGCTAATGTCATCGTGATCAAAGACTCTTCTTGAGACCATCGCACCACAACTTCAAGGCGTAAATTTCGCCCGCACTCGCCGAGCCACGGCCATGGTCGAGATGGTCAGCCATACAATGTAATCGAGGCAATGCCCGCCTCCAACCACTTCGCACGCAATGATCTACTCAGAATCGAACTGGCTCAAGGCCCAAGTGTGGTTCCCACCATGCCGCCCATGATCTTCGCCAGATATCGGCTTAAACTACGCGGAGCGCAGTCACGGCGAGCGGAATTCTCGGGGCCTTCAAAGTCGCCACGACGATGACCAAGCCGAGAGCACCGCCAGCCGGCAAGACCGCCGCCAGAGCAAGAGTCAAGGTTCGCACCGGGCGCCGCAGAGATCCTCAACCGGAGGGTATTCGGGCTTTCACCCCGGACCTTCGCCGAGTTGTTTGGCCGGATAGTTTCAACCTCAAAGGCATCGACAAGTTCGATGGCGAGAGGGATCCAAAGAACTGGCTGCAGGTTCATGCCTTAGCAGTCAGCGCGGCAGGAGGAGACCAGAACGTCATGGCAAATTACTTGCCGGTCGCTTTAACCCCAACCGCCCAGACCTGGCTAACGGGACTTCCGGAGAACTCTATCGAGTCTTGGGACGACCTCCAGGAGCAGTTCATTGCCAATTTCCAAGGGACCTACGAAAGGCCCGTGGGGAGATGGGAGATTGGACAGCTACACCGGCGCAAGAATGAGACTCTTCGCGAGTTCATCAAGCGCTTCACCAAGAAGAAGAACGAGATCCGGGGCGTTTCGGAGCAAACAATCATCGACGCCTTCTTCGCCGGATGCCAGTCCGAGGAGTTGATCAGGCAGATGACTCGGGACCCCCCGCGTAATCTCAAAGCCATGTTCACGATGGCGGACCAGGAGGCCGAAGCTGAACAAGCCATCGCAAACCATCGCGGTGGCAACGACGGAGGCCCCAAGAAGAAGCCTCACGACGAACAAGGCAAACCCAAAGATAAGAAGCGGAAGGGGGACGAGATGGTCGCTAACATGGAGCGCAATCGGCCTAAGCCCCCCAACGACAATAATTACAAGAAAGTGATGGATTCGGTATGTCCCTTTCATCCCAAAGGAAAACACTCCGCCAAGGATTGCCTCATTCGCAGAAAGTTCACGACACCAACCACGGGCTAAAGGCGGTCAAGGCAAGAAACCCGATGGAGACTACCAAGACGCCGAAAGCGAGATCAACTACATCTTTGGGGCTCGATGCGCACGAGTCCAAGCGAAGCAAAAGCTTACCACTCGAGATCAACGCTATCACGCATGCGACACCAAAGTACTTTGCGCTGGTCCGAGGTGCCCATCACCTTCGACCGATCGGGACCACCCGACCGTATTGCCTTTCCCGGAGGTACCCACCGTGCCGGATCCGTCAGGCGAGGAAGCAAGTCGGAAAGGGTCCCGGTCGATGGCGGAGCAGGTCAACGCCCTTTCGCCAAGACCTCGACCAAATGAATATTCCCTGCCCGCCACGACAGGATCATCTCCGCTCCACGGGTAATCCCCGGACGTCTGTAGTACCACTGGACAGATCTTCGCCACCACGCTCGAACCAAGGATAACCATCGGACCGAGAGTCCGAGCTTTGAGTGGCCGATTTAGAGACGTGCATATCATGCCATCTTGGGAAGGCCGGGATTGCCAAATTCATGGCGGTTCCTAACTACACTTACCTCGCCTTTAAAAATGCCAGTCCCAACGTGTAATCACCTCCCCGGTGACGCTAAATGCCCCTCGCTCATGCGACAATGAGAGCTGCATAAATGGCGCAGCATTGACTCATCCGCCGAGATGGAGAAGATCCGACCGAGGTCGCAAACCTTCAGTGAGGAAGGGATGTCCCCGCCAAGAAGCGTGCCAAACCTCCATCCAAGCAAACCAAGAAACAAAGAAGATCCTCGTTGACCTGTTCGATCCGACCAAAACGGCCGTGATTGGGACAGGCTCGACAAAGAAATAGGAAGACGCGCCGTCACTTTCCTCCGGCCAACCGATGTGTTCACTTGAAACCTTCGACATGCCCGTGTTCCGAGGGAGGTGATCGAGCACTCCTCCATGTCGCACGTTAAAAGGCGGCCTCGCTAAGCAACGCCACGAAGATTCGCCGGATCGAAGGACGCCATAAGGAGTGAGATCACCAAATTGCTGGCCGCCGTTCATCAAAGAGGTGTGTCACCTCGACCGCTAGCTAATCCGGGTCCTGCTCAAGAAAACAAGACATGGCGATGTGTGTCACTACACCGACCTCAACAAGGCGGTCCCAAGGATCCTTTTGGGCTCCACCGCCGGGTGCGAGCTCCTCAGTTTTCTGACGCCTACTCAAAGCTATCATCGATCATCAAGGAAGAGGATCGCGATCAAACGCCGCTTATTACGCCTTTGGTGCTTTCGCTATATCACAATGCCATTCGGTTGAAAACGCCGGGCGCCAATTTATCAGCAAGACGATACAATGGGGTTTTCACACTCAACTCGGACGCAACATGGAGGCGTATGTCGACGACGTCGTCATAAAAACCAAGTCCAGATGGGATCTCATAACAGATCTGACCGAGACATTCGAGAGCCTGAGAGTGTTTTGGATGAAGTCAACCTTAGAAGCGCGCTTTTGGGGTTCCGCTTCAGCAAACTACTCGGATTCATCATCTCCAATCGGGGGATAGAAGCAAATCCAGAGAAGGTCGGTGCCATCCTTAAGATGAAGCCTCCGGCCAACCAGGAGGACGTGCAGAAGCTCACTGGATGTATCGTGGCACTCAACCGATTCGTTTCCCGGCTTGGGGAGCGAGGCATGCCTTTCTTTAAGCTTCCACGCCGACAAGACGATTTTCAAGGATGGATGTTACACAAAGAAGCCTTTGAAGATCTAAAGAGGTTCCTCACCACTCCGCCCGTGTTGGTCCCTCCAATGCCACAGGAGCCCCTCTTACTCTACATTGGCGCAACGACCCACGCCATCGCTAGCCCGGTTGTGGAGCGAGACGAAGAGGGCTCCTTCAAAAGGTGCAAATATCCGGTCTACTTCAGAAGTTAAGTATTGGGTGAGTAAAAATAAGGTACCCAAGTTCAAAGCTTCAGATGTCAGGTTACTCACACCGCTGAAGCTCAAACATTATTTTCAAGAGCATGAAATTTCGGTGGTCACTTTTTCCCGCCGGAGATATACTCCACAATCGGAGGCCACTGGAGGATTGCCTGGTGGGCGCTTGAGCTTGGAGCCATTGAAATAAAGTTCAGCCTCGACTAGCCATTAAATCCTGCGCTATCGACTTCTAAGCCGAGCGATTTAAGCCCAAACCTCAAAGAAAGAAAGGAGAATCTCGAGTATCGACAATGTACTTCGATGGTTCCTCATGCTCAGCGGCGCGGGCTGATTTTGCTCATATCGCCGACCGGGAAGAAGCTACGCCACGCCCTCCGTGATATTGTTTGTCGTCAACGATAACGCCATTGAGTACGCAGGCACTCATCAACGGGCTTCGCCGCCATATCGCCGGCGCTATAGCTTAATGGTACGCTGCGACTCTCAACTCGTGGTCAACCAAGTCCGTAAAGAGTGGTCTTGTATCGGCAACAATATGGCGGCCATCGTCGTGGAGGTACGCAAACCGGAAGATAAGTTCGACGGATCGAGTTACCACGTGTTCGCCGCGACAACGGCAATGACGAGCTAGCACGATAGATCCACTGCCTGTGTCCCGAGTGGTGTTTTCGCCCAAGAGCTACGCCGCACCATCAATCAAATGTCCATCCGCACCGTAAGATCAAGGAAAGCAACGTAACCCGACGCAGGTATTATCAATCATTCCCCAGCGACTCAACCTTACTTAGATTATTTCTTCAGAATGAGTCAGTCAAGATCGGTCGCCGAAAGTGCATCACACTCATCAAGTAAAAGCTACAAGGTAGTCGGGGACGAGCCGTAAAAGCAGCCCGGGTACCGAGGCGCTGCATATCCGAAAGCAAGAAGGCAGGATCTACTCAATAAATCCACTCGGAGAGCGCGGCATCACGCGCAAAGAAGCACCGTCGGCAAAGCCTATCGGCATGGATTTTTCTCGCCAACCGCGGCCACGGACGCGAAAATATAGTACGCAGATGTGACGGTGTCGCCGCCCTGCAAATCCACATGCCGCGAAGATTTACAAACGATTTCGACCTCCCGACCCTTCGCCGCTTGAATCTGGACATGGTGGGCCCTCAAGCGAAAGCGCAAGGCGGATTCACTCATCTTCGCCGCCATTGACAAGTTTGCCGCGGATCGGGCTGCCGCCAGGCCATTACGCGCTAAGGCACGCGATTTCTTTCGATATCATGTGCGCTTCAAGTGCTCTAATCGCATCATTACCGATAATGGCGCCCAATTCAAGAGCAGCGAATTTCAAGATTGGGGCGAGGAGCTAGGCATCAAAATCTGCTACGCTTTGTGGCCCACCAAGGAGCAACGGACAAAGTTGAACGCTGCAACGGGTTGGTGCTAAGGGCTCAAAGTCTCAATCTTCGACGCTTAAAGCCATACGCAACGCTACTGGTGAAGGAGTTGCCTCGGCGCTCGGGGCTCGAACGACTCTAAGCTCTGCAACCGGCAGCACTTTTTTCTAGTTTATGGCTCAGAGGCGTTCTCCGATCAATTGAAGTTCCGGCCCTTCGGTTGCGGCCACCAATGACAATCGACGGATGAAGCAAGGTACGAAGACTCGATCGCCCGAGGAAGCCAGTGGAAGCAGAATGATCCAATCGCCAAATACCAACAGGCTCCTGATCGCTATCATCACAAGAACATACGGACCGCATTCTCCAAGGAGATCTCGTCCTCCGCAGAATCAAGCACGAGCATAAACTCTCCCACTATGGGAAGGCCCCTACTTGATCGCCGAGGTGACCTCGCCCGGGCTTACCTACCGCAACGTGAAGACGGATCCGACGTGCCTAACACTCGAACATCGAAAGCAGCCTACGCTGCTTTCTATTCTTAGAATTCAGATTCAAGCAAATTGTAATTAGTTCCTTTTTGATTCTGCTACTTGGCCAGAAACCACCAAGCAAAGAAGTCGGGGTTACACTAAATAGTGCTGCGGAGTCAACCGCACCTCATCCTTTTAATAAAGTTGTTTTCTCTCTCGCATGTGCCGATCGATTTGAGTACTATGAGAATTTTGAGTAATGGCGCTTTTTATCCTTTTTCGGCTACGCTTTAGCTACTTCATGGGTGCATAGAAAGAAAGCCAAGTGCTGCTTCCTAGCACTTGGGGCTGGACCAATGGCCAATGCGTCTCATGAAAAGGATAAAACATATTATCGGATAAGTTTGATCACCAAGATCGGGATCAACCGTAAGTTTTATTACGCATACGCTACAGTCCAACTGATCCACTATTTGGACAAAGCAATGGACTTAACCTCCTCTAACAGAAGTCATGCCTTCTCCTCCAAGCAAGCAAACCCATCCTTAACGGCCCGCAGTCCAAAGCGAGGATAGTTTGACTTCGCGATGGCGCAGGCCTTGGTCAGTGCACGCATTGCGCCCCCGAGTGAAGACCTTGATCCGCTGAATGGCTTCAAGATGAGCCACCAGGAGGTCTGGATCATTCTGGCGCTCTTCATCCGGATAGAGGTATTCAATTATTGGGGCAATCCCTCGCCGAGGTCCCGCGAAGCTCTCGCACAACCAATGGATGAGGTATCACCGGTGTCAATGAGGTTGAGCCAGTGAGAGCCAGCTTGAGAAAGGTTACCTTCCAACTTTTAGCCGACCCTCGCTCGAAAGCTATTTTGGCGGATTTCCTCTTCTAGAGCCTTCTACTCGCCTCCAAAACCTTCCGCTTCGCTTCCAGAGTCGTGACTCGACAAAGAAATATCGCTTGGTGTTAATGAGGTTGTGCTGTGAGAATCACTGAGAAAGGTTACCTTCCAACTTTAGTCAACCTCGCTCGAAAGCTGGCTTTACGGATTTCTTCTTCTAGAGCCTTCGCCTCGCTTCCGTAACCTTCGCTTCGGCCCGAGCTGACTCGACAAAGAAACATTGGAAACCATCACCTACTTAAACATCCTCCCGAGATTTAGCATGGGTTGGGGTTTATACTCGTTCGTGTTGGACTCTCCACGGGCGGAATCGGCTCGGACTTCGCAGTGAGCTCTTCGATCCGCCACGGAATTGTCGCCATGCATACAACGCTGTTGTCAAACTCGTCGCTTTTTAACTCACCCACCGCTTTTCCATGAACTGGTCTTCGCTGACCTCTCCTTCATGCACAAGGAAGGATGGAGGGTCGCTAGTGGGATCCCCCCGCGCAGAGCGAGGATTCACGTAAAAGAAGTTACCTTGTACATCTCGGCTTGATGGCGTCACTTGTTCCAACACTTCCCATTCTTCGCTTCCCGCCCATCGTCGACCAGAGTCTCCATCTCTTTTCCGCCATTTCAGCCTGAAGGGTGGAGGGAGCTTTGTGGAGGGGCGAGGATCTCCTCGACTTCGGCTCGAGCTCGAGCCGAGCGGGATCTTCCTTCACGGGCTGAGGATTGACGGCTCGCGCGCAGACGGGCCCGAGCCCGGACGAGGAGAAGCGGCCGAGCCGAGCCTCCTAAGGCCGAGGTCGCTCGCCATCGCTATCCACCGTTTTCTTCGTAAGCATTGGGAGTTCTTTCAAGATATGCATCTCTACAATTTATGAACCTTCAAGCACGAAAGAATACCAGCGACGGACGATTTCATCTTGAATTTCATGTCCGAACCACTGGACCGAGCTTACGCCTCTTTCGCTTCTGGACGCCGCCTTTGGGCCGGTAGATTGACGAACGGGCTCATGGCAAGGCGCGGGCTCTGGTCGGTGACTTCGCCACCGACGACGGGCGGCGAAAAGAAGTGGGTGGTGTCGCTGCCCCTCATCCTCTTCATCCGAGTCCTTGGAACATCCCCGCCTTTGGCCGGAGGAGCACTCGCTGAGCCTTCGGCAGACGCTATGCAGGTGCCCTTGGGAGCGGAGCCTCCGGATCCGTGAGCGAGAAGAAGGCTTCACGTCTCGCGACGATCGATCATATTAATTTCGACTCTACAAGTGACAAATTGTGATTGAGTTGAGAAGGGTTTCTCCATCACGGAGGCAAGTATCCCAAACTATACGGAGCCGCAATCCATCGAGTTACCTCCGCGTCTTGAGAAAAAGTTCAACCACTCACCGATGACCTCCTTCCGCTGAAGGTTTTCGTGGGTCTCCGAGTGGTGTCTTGGGTCCCCGAGTATCAAGACGGATGGACCTCTCCTTGATGGGCTGGATACGCAAGGGTATAGTTCCACACTACCCGACTCGTCAACCCAAAGCAGATTTGGCCTCATGGAGAATAACAAGTTCCTTCACCGCTCAACTCTCACATCGGGCAGGAGGGAAGTCCAGAGGGACGGACTGGCTGGGCACTCACGGAAAAGGAAGGAGGCCGGAGGAGAGTTGGCACAATAGAACCACTCCGAAAAGTGCCACTTTATTGGAGGTTTTAAAGCGAAGATCAAGTAAAACTTTTTGACCCCTTCCCGAATCGATTCCCGCCGCATGCCTTTGGGATTGTCCTTGCCGTAGGGTTTGAGAAGGAAGAGGAATCAAGAGGTCGAATGAGGAGCGATCCCCAAGTAGGCCTCGCAGACGCGGACAAAGATCGCGATATGGAAAATGGAATTGGGGTTCAAATGCTAACCTCAATCCCGTAAAAATGGAGCAAACCCCTAAGAAGGAACAACAAGGAAGGCCAAGCCGTGAGGAAGAACGACTAAAGACCACTACCGTCCGGACGAGGAGCGGGCAGGATTAGCACGGCAACGCTGGCTAAGACACGAACTCCTTCCGGAAGAGCACGCCAAGGAGACCACCCAGAGCCTCCATCTGGCCGTGATGGACTTCATCCATTTCTTCGCCCTCTCACCGCCTCAAGGACGGGGGAAGGAGCCATTGCGATTGGAGACGGGTGGCGGAGGTGGCGGCGGGAAGAACCCTAGTGACGGAGCGCGCCGGAGAAGTTGAATCGACCGGGCGCCGGTAAAAGTGAGCAAGGTGAACTACGTTCCCTCGTTCCTAATTTATCGCAACGGGCATAGTTTCAGCGATTCGGGCCGGCCTTAGTCTAGCTACCGATGCGCCTTCCGCAGGGGCCCAATAATCACTCTGCCGCCGAGCGGTTCCTCAGTGAGGTCTGCGCATTTGAGCGCCGATCGCCTCGCTTAGGTGTGGACGAGCCTAGCTACTCGGATGAGGCGATGTTGCCGATTCAAGATCAAGTCAAGGAAAAGTGGCATTGCGTATTCGTAACTCAAGCAAAGACGCAAAAAGATTATGTATATCTAAAGTGACCTTTCATTGAAAGGGCTCTTAGGCCTATGTCGGGATAAAATCACGCCCATTGCCATGGCCCATTCCCTCGACGTGCTCAGCTTGAACAACCTACTGTGGCCCGCCCCTCGAAGGTTCTATCGTGCCCATGTGCATCCCGCCGCTCGCAGACGGCCACGTGAAGACCCGGACGTTGGTTTCCGGATTGATTAGGAGTCGGATCCCCAAGACTAGAGTATTCCTTATCTACCGTGGGATATATTTGGCATGTATGAGTTCGTTATGCATCAGTTAGCCCGGCCCGATATTCCCAGAGGGTCGGCTTGCTCAACACTATATAAACAGAGCCCCTACGGGCGTAGAGGGGCCAGAGGTCGTGACTTAGCACCGATCATCGATATTGCATACTACACACTCAGACACACATAATCTCGCCGAGATATGTCTGCCTCGCCGAGGATCCTCTTGTAATCATCTCCTATATAAGAAAGGCCGGACGAGGGCTATTATCTCCCCGAGAGGCCCGAACCAGATAAAACCCCCGCCTCCTCGCTCGTTGTTGTTCGCGGTTGTTCGGCGCGGTTCCTATCTCACTTCTAAAGAACTTTTGGTTAACTTGAGATCGATATCTCAACTGGTCGACACCGGGCGCCGTCAGGATACGCAGATCGAGCATGGCTAACTCTATCCGCACTGTGAGATTCTCCCCTAAGGACTACGACTCGTAAGGGCGAATGTCTTTCCTCGCCAGATCGGATCGATCCTTCGATCTTGATCGCCTCCAGATCGGGTTCCCTTCGCCATCGGGGCCGGATCTCTTCGCCCGGCAGCTTCGCCTGGCGCTGGCTCGTCCTCTCTGCGACGAGCTCCGCGGTTTCGGCCGGATCACCTCGCGACCGGCAATTGCTCGCCCGGAGCGCTGGCTCCTACCGGTATGTTCTTCGCCTCGTCGCACTTTCTCGTCCCTTTAACGAGCCCGCTCGGGACTAGATCTTTAATTCGTTCCTTCGACGAGCTTCTACGCCTGACCTGGGTCACCTTTCCCATTCGTGATGCATTGTCTCGCCTTAACACACGATCTATGTCCGGGGCACATCACCTTCGCCTCGAAAGCATAACGCTTGCTTGAGAGCGCATCTTCTATTTTCGCAAGCTTTAGCCCGAGATGATTCCTCTATTTTCGCTTATGCTTTCCTAGGCATCCGAATGCTCGATGCAAAGAAGACGAGTCCGTCTCGCGACTTCTGTTATGTTCATTCTCCTAAGATCTCGATCTCATCGGATGCGGTGGTACGCCCTTCACTACTAAGAATCCAATCCCTCCTTGATGACGCTCAGCCTTATGAGATGATTCACCTCACTTCTTCCGATTTCAGACGAGGGCTCCGGTACTCGCCGATGTATGTCGCTCCCTCGCTCGATGCAACAGAGTTGCTCGCAAGACCGGTGTTGAGTTCGGTCCCAACAAGTATTGTTCGGGCTGAACCATAACCTGCTCGGTCAGCCTCGCTGCACGCCTTTGTAGGAGGAAAAATACCTCTTTGTGACTTGAGTCTCAAGAGGAAGACCCCACTCTAGTGAGTCCTATCACTTGAGTCTCGGGCTAGTCAGTCAGGATAAAATCACGCCCATTGCCATGGCCCACTCCCTAACGGCCTCAGCTTGAACAACCTACTGTGGCCCAGCCCCCGAAGGTTCTATCGTGCCCATGTGCATCCCGGCCAACAGCTGGGCCGGGTCAAGTCGGTGCGAACGGCCTAAGATTCGTGCTTGAGTCCCACTCAACAAGAGTTCAGCACGGCCACGTGAAGACCCGGACGTTGGTTTCCCTTGATTGGATTAGGAGTCGTGATCCTCAAGACTAGGAGTATTCCTTATCTACCGTGGATATATTTGGCATGTATGAGTTCGCTACAGCATCAGAAGTTAGCCCGGCCCGATATTCCTCAGAGGTCGGCTTGCTCAACACTATATAAACAGAGGCCCACCACGCGGTAGAGGGCCAGAGGTTGGTGACTTAGCACCGATCATCGGGATATTGCATACTACACCCTCAGACACACATAATCTCGCCGAGATCTGTTCTGCCTCGCTGAGGATCCTCTGTAATCATCTCCGATATATAAGAAAGGCTGATGTAGGGCTATTATCTCTCCCGAGAGGCTCGAATCCAGTGATAAAAACCCCCGCTCCTGCTCGCTGTCGGGTCGTGGTTGTTCGGCCGTGTTCCTATCTCACTTCTAAAGAACCTTGGTTGACTTGAAATTGATATCTCAACCGGCCGACAGCCTGACATATTTTCCCCAAGACAAAGACATCGAGCTAGGGCTCGTCACTGCCTGCTCAAGGAGGAACAAAAGAAGAAAAATAAAAACCCTCATGGAGGGCCTCCCGCTTGTACCTCGTGCGCAAGGAGGGCTGCAACTAGCGGCCCTTCGTGAGGGAGGTGCACCTTGAAGAGTTAGTGGAACTCCCCGATCGTAACCCTAAGGGATTCTTCCCGCTGAGACCTCCGCCTCATCTCGAGCGAATTGTCGCCAGAGCTCATTCGCGAAGCTTGGGCGGCGGTCTCAAGCATGGCGCTTCCGCTTCCCCTTGGTAAGTGGCGTGATCGATCCATCCTGTGATCATCTCCGTGATGTTTGCCATTGTTCTCTAGGCGGGCGGTGGAGATTCTTGGGAGTCGCCGAGGAAAAGAAAACCCAACAAACTAAAGGTCAGCGGTGAAGCCGGATATCCCGCCTCGGGTTTTTTTTTTGCACGAAGAAATTCAAGGGTCGCGCTTTGTAATCCATTTCAAACACAAGAAACCATCATGGCGTGGAACGAAGTGGTGCGTAAACGGTTCTCCGATCGAGACACGCTATTCTTCGGCTGTCAGGAGAAAAGGGCGAAAACGCCGCCTTTCCCCTTAATTGCTTCAGCTAACACCGCAAAGGGCAACCCCTATAAAAGCTTTCTTAACACGCCGCTAGCGGTGGCAATGTGTTAAAATCGAGCCTAATTCGCCCTCGTACACCCCGAGGGTATATGATCCGCAGAGCCAAAATTAAAACGCTTTCACGGCATAACCGCATGTTGGGTCACTAGCCACCTTCGTGATGCTCAGATTGGGTGTTAATGAAACTTGGGTTCAATTTCTTGTGGTATGCCTTTATAAGGTCGCTCACAGGCCACCGCCTCCCTGGGTACAAATATCTCGGCAAATTGCATCCAATGACGCCCGAGCCTTTATGTCGATCCTTCCTCCATTGGGACAGTACTCACCCGATCGAAGGTGTCTTCTATGGGCCAAGTGCTAGTTTATAAGTTAAGGCTAGGCGCCTAATGTCGATATCCTCGCAACGTTAAACTACAACATGCCGCAAGATGGGTTGTGGAGACGTGGTTTAAGACGCGCCCATGATGGACCACTGCCCCGTGATCGCAGTGAGTGGGTGTCAAGTAGCCGAAATCATCTCTGTCAGGTGATGTGCCCAATGGGCCGAGCGGGTCGGAGTTTGGTATTGCCAACCTGCATCGCTTTACATAAAAGTTTAAGATTTCTTGAGTTCTTTACAATCTTTTTCAGATTACGGAGGTATTGGTGAGACCACTGGCCAAGATCCGACTCGACCATAAAGCACTTGGGCTATCAGGTAATATATGGGCCCCTGTATCCTCTAGAAGGCCCATAAAGGAGCGTATAGGGCGCCCGAGTCACCCTATGAAGATAAAGACCACTAAGCACGACGGCTTGAGCCAGAAGGAAGTTCCCCAAGATATAATCTATCTCCATGTAATTAGTGATCGACACATGCATTCCATGTGTCTCGATAATGTAATTAGTTACCAGGATCCCAGATATCCTCAGAATCTTTATCTCCTCGCGACTATATAAAGGAGCGGGGTAGAGGTCATCGATATAGACATAGATACGCATAGTTTCATCTTGCATCTCGCATCTTGATCCACCATATAATCTCTGAGCATGTGAAGTAGGGTATTACCTCCTCCGTGAGGGCCTCGAACTCAGATAACCCCCGCCTTTGTGTTACCCATCCGCTTAGTTCTTGATTAGTGTCCTCGCACAAATTCATTGTTGCGCAGTGACCCCCCGCTTAGTCACCGTCGACATTCGACACCGAGGGAGCAAAGAAGGGCAAGGCCAAAGTGGCCGAGCAGTCAAGGTGCAGACCGAAGGCCGACGCTGACTTCCTGGCGCAGCCGCCGCCAACCAACCGCTGAAGCCCTCAAGGCTAAGAAGCGCCCGGTCATGCCCAAAGTGGGAGCGCCGCCAGCCAAGAGGGAATTGCCATGCCCATCCCTCCTCGCCGAAAGCAGAGCGACGAAGAGGTATTTAAACTTGACCTCGCCGAGGCGGTTCAAGAAGCTCACCCGCCATCTCGGAACGGCCGCAGCAGATCGCCGAGCGAGGAGGCTCAAGAGGAGGTAGCGCGCAGGAGGTTATTTGCGCGGCGCTAAAAGAGTGCTCACCAAATAGAGAGCTAAGCCTTTCGCCGCAAGCCCCAGAGGCAAAGGCAGGAGGTGGAGGAGCCTCGAGCAAGAAGCGCAGTCCACAGAGGGGCGAAGAAGAAGGTCTCTGCTCCCACTTGTAGGTATGTACTCAACATATCGCTCTTGACATGGCACCAAACCGCATGAACTAACACTTCGCTTTTCATCACCGCCAAGGAAGAAGTGAACCCGACCACGTGGTACGGGATTTGAGCGGTCCTGTCAGCCGAGCACTCACAAGGTGCCTCGCAAAGTGAGGTCGCCGCATTGAAGGACAAGTCATGGCGGCGTGGAGTCAGGCCTCCCAACGTGCAACGTAAGATCGATCGACTCATTGAGGCGGGCGATCACCGGCCGAGACCAAGGAAGAGGAGCTGAGCCACGGGACAGCGGAGCTAAGGTCCTGCTCTCTGGGGCCGGCTGGCTGGACCGAGCAGCGGCCTCCGCCAGCACTTCGTCAGAGGGGCAATCGCCCCTCGTATGACGGAAGATTCCCAGCAGGAAGAAGCTCCTACCGGCTGAAAGCAAGAAGATATCGGCGAATGGGCGGGCTACCGCCCCGAGAAAGAAGCGGAAGGCCACGGGCCGGGCGAAAGGTGTCGCCTTGCTCAGTGGAGGCTCAGCGCCTCCGCCTTCCCCGAGGGCAAACAGACGGGAGCCGGAGGAAGGGGAGTTAGCCCCAAGGCCAAGACGACGAGCTCCCTCATAGGAAAGGGCGGGCGGAGGAAACTCGCCCAAGTTTGATCCCGATCAGAGAGGCCTCGCGACCCATGGCCTCGAGGATCGCCTCGCGCCCAAAGCTTGAAGCGCCGGCTTGGAGAGGTAAGCTCAAACCATACCTTTGTCTGCTCGAAGCAAAGAATCGCCGGGCTAACTTGGTCTTCCCTCTGCAGCTCATGAAGGGCACTATGGAGGAGCTCGTGGACTGCATCACCATCGAGCATAGCGCCATGGCGGCCGCCCAAGAGCAAGTTCCAAAGACTACCCAAAGCCGACGCCTACCGAAGGCAAAGATGAAGAAGCCTGTGCCCACCTGTCCCAAGAGAGGCCGGCATCCGCAAAGACTCAGAGAAGGTCTCCCACCTTGTGGGCAAGATAGGAGGAGGCCGAGGAGTTGCGCGGGCAGCCGCAAGGGCAAGCACCATGGAGGACAAGGTCAAGGAGCTCAAAAGCAGCTCAAGACCTGCAAAGAAGCTTAGTCGAGCGAGGCTCTGGCCGAGCAATGCTGCGCCAAGACCAAGAGGTCGAGGCGATCCGCTGAGAGGCACTGGAGAAGCCTGCCTCAAAGAAGGAGGAAACAGCACTGCCTCCAAGCCGAGGTGATGGAAGGCTTCAAGGCACAAGGAGAGGTCCTCACCAAGATGAGAATGAGGCGCCATGGAGCAGCTCGCTTTCAAAGTAGAAGTAGGGTTGTACCTCAGTACCAGAATATTTGGGTATGCAATAAAGATTTCACTTTTTGCACAATGGCTTACCTTTTCCCTCGCAAAAACGAAAGTAGCAAAAGGACAAGAACTAATAGGAGACAAAAGAGAAAGGCACAACAGCTGCTAAATGCTTTTAAGGAAAAAACCAGAGAACGCTTTTAGCCTAACTCCAAATTTCAAGCAGTACTGCCGAAAACTCCGAAGTTTATAACTCGAACAGTGCATAAGAGAAAGAGCGATACCCTAGCCTTCGCACGGACGACGCCAAGACCTAAGTTTGCGACCAACTCGTATGTGAAGAGATAGGCGACACCCAGATCCCGACGACCAGACTTTGAATCGCTTCTGCTGACATAAGTTAGGCTATTCCGGGTAACTGAACATGAAAGTGCCCGCCATGAGGGCTTACGAGAGCGGTGCTTGCCAAGTGGTTGTGCCGGAGCGGTAAGGTTTCCGCCATGAGGGCTTACGAAAGCAGACTTAACTGCAGGATCGATGCCGCTTACTTAACTTTGAGTGTAGGGACTTGTTGAAACTAGATATCGGCAGGAAGAAACCCTTAGGATTACGTGAGCCAAGTGTTCGCAAGGTTGGGTAGCCATCAAGTGTTACCAGAGATAGAGTAGTTTGAGGAAGACAGAGGAAAAGGTCCCGGGCCCAATTTACCTTTGATTGAATTTCATAGCCCCAATGATCAAAGCGTTTG